>JAHWFP010061588.1:0-41130 GCA_023313725.1 Lithobius niger
GGGGGGGGGGAGGGGTGAAATATTTAGGGGGGCCATGGCCCACCCCTGGTGCCGTCACTGGACACATTAAGGTTTCACGTGGACTCACTAGTACAGCAACACTGTAGTATCTGAAACCTTACAGAAAAGTTAATTAGTGTTTCTTTGATGTTTTAACTTTGGATAAGTTAAATATTACCTTAAACATCAAACGTGTTCGTTTGTTTTCGAATTCATGTTGGTATACCATGCAGCTTAGTTTAATGTTTTGTATCTGTATCACTTACGGTTTGCACAAAGCAGTATGGAAACAAACTCTTTAATCTTCAGTCAATGTCTTCCAGCTGACGTTTGCTGATTGGCATTGTTGCGGAAGAACAATGTTTAAAACAATGTAAACTATTAATCTGGTCTTTTACAGCTCCCTAATCCCTGAAACACTTAACCAATCAATTGAATAAAAAAAGGCTTCCCCGTTTAGATAAAAAAAAAGGAAGAAAAACGGATTAAGAGTTCACTCAAACGTAACGAAATATAATTTGAACTCCATTCCAGGGAACAAAGACTGTTTTTACTCAATGGTTATGTCAAAAAGTGAATGCAGTTTGTGTTTGAAATGTTTAATGTTTGTGCGTGGTGTGTGTATGCATGTGCATGTTTGTGTACGTTTTTATTTGTGGCAAACAATCGCCGAAACAAATCAACTGGCTTCCTGAAGCCCACATCGAAGAACTAAATAAGTCATTCAGTCATGTCGGCCTCATAAGGCCTTAAAATTACACACTTCACACCCTATGGTTTGAAACTTGAACATTTAAGCGAAAACCAAGACCATTTCAGTTTGGTTCTCCACTGGCTAACAAGGCTAACTCAAACAAGATACAATGATAATGTTATTTTCCCCGTTGCATCTTGTTCGAACGAACTATAATCCGATCTAGTGCGCCTCGCCTATTGTTGTTCCACGCAGCATTGCATTCTGGGGCTTTTACTTCCCCTGTCCAGTTTTTGAAAATTCTTGTGCGCAAACGAACTCTAATAAGCAAACCTGGCCGTGATAAATAAATAAGGCCTTATAGAAAGGGCACATCTACAGAGCAATTGCTGTAAAGTGAGCTAAGAACCAGCATCATAGGACAAATAGTTTGATCTGCAGAGTACAGTAGAAACATGTCGTACCAATAACAAGCCAAAAATGAAAATTATCATTCCAGCTCAAGTCAAGATCTCAGCTATGTCAAATCGGAAATTAATATAAGTTCGGACACATGTTCACCACGACCAATAAAGCCTGTATACTACATTTGAGTGGAAAATATTGAAAGACAGCAGAGAAATTAAGCATCGAAATTTTGGCTTTAACAATAGGGGTTAAGGTCAAACCTTACTAATTAGTAAGCAAAATGCATGGTTACAAATTTGGTAGTTACTAAGGCTTAATACAAAATGTTTTAATGAGAAATCCATATTTTCCAAGCTGGTTTCATTTACACCAAAATGCATTCCGTGACGCCTAACTCACTAGAACACTTTGATTAGCTGACACGTTTACGCAACCCTACTACCTTAACTGAGCACAACAAAGCGTGGCCAATTTGCGATTAGTCTCTAACGAAAGAAAATAAAGGTATTACCTTCAGTTTTCTTTTCATTAATTCCACGGTATTTCCTGGCATGCCTGCCTCTCTCCATGGCCACACGTATAAGGCCACTAAAAATTAGACGAATGGTTTGCAGGAGTGGTAAAAAAAAAAAAAATGACGCCAGCAATTTTTCAGATGCGGTCGATGGCTCTTTTTTTTTATTAAAAAAAAAACTCCCGCAGCTTACATTTTGTTGTGGAGTACAATATATCATTTAAAACCAAAACTGGTAAAAAGTGACCGCCTAGTTCCAAATGGTCTGGCCCTTCAAAGGGGTGATATCAACACACCAAAACATTTGCCAAGTTAATGGCACCGACTAATAGTTCGAAGGTTAAATGAAAACTAGAACATTGCTACTTTTGGTAGCAATGTTTAAGTTTTCATTTAACGTCAAAAGTATTATTCGGTTCGATAAATTTGGTCAATGTTTTGGTGATATCACTCCTTTGAAAGGCCGACCCATTCGGAACTTGGTGGTCCCATTTACCAGTTTTGGTTTTTGATAAAATTGTGTATTATACTCAACTCAACTAGCCTGAAGATGTGTAATAAAGTGCCACATCAACAATAGCTTGAGTGGTAATTTTTCTAATAGTTTAAAGTCATATCACTCCTTTGAGAGGCCATACCATTCTCAACTGAGTCTTATGTGTCTGCTTGTCTGTGTGTCCATCTTTAGTTTTTTTGCGTTAGAATTACAATTGTTCATACTTCTGGGGCCATAACTAGGTTTTGGTTTGTGCCTAGCCGTTATTCTAATTGGTCCTCTCCATCACCACTTTTTATTGTTCTGATAACTTACTGTTATTTTATTTTATTCCTCAGAATTCCATACGCCACAACCTCTCACTCAACAAATGCTTTGTCAAAGTGCCACGAAGCAAAGACGAGCCAGGCAAAGGAGGATTCTGGCGCCTCGACCCTGCCTATGCAGAAGCCCTCGTCGACGGGGTCTTCAAGAAACGGCGTATTTCCCCACGAGGCACCACCAAACGATGCCGTAGGCAAAACCTTAAACCCGGACTAGGCGTGAGCATCTTCTCACCTGTGGCGCCGGCTGTTCCTCTGCAGACGCAGGTGACAACAGTAGCTGCACCGCTACCTGCCGCCATTCGATGTCCCGAGGAAGAATTGGACGTCAAAGGCGACCTGTGCTGGAATACCTTCTTAACAGATGAGTATCTGTTGGCTGCCGAGGAAGAGCTTTTTGCGTCGGATGCCAGCAGCGACTATCTTCCCCCTGTCGTCTCAACTGTCATGGAGCAACCTCCTCCACAACATTCGCTCAGTCAGGTCACAACAGACAGCCTTGACTTAACCGTCCATGGAACTCATATTCCTACCCCCGACTGGTGGCGACTGGCTGGGAATGCACTTGCCTCCTCGCTATTGGGCCAACTTGGTGGCGAATGGCCTGAGGGGGCAGTCTGGCCCGACGAGCCGCCACTCGATCTGGAGGGCCTTATTGATCTCGATACAGTTCACGTCTACTAGGGTTCGCCAATTTAAAAAAATTATATTTAAGAGACATAGCTTCTTTCCCTTGGGGTCGCCAAGTGGACCTTGCCGTCTTCCGTCGTTCGTCCAGAATTTACCCGTCCCTCAAGCTCAATCGAAGACGATCCGTCCAGTTTCGACGGCGAATAAACTTGTTGTTACTAAGTGAAGAGGCGAGGCCAAATCCCCGAGGGAAGGCAGCAAGCGGCCTTACTTTGACTCTTTTAACCGTCAACCAACGAATCCGTCCGTTCGGCAATCCGTCCCAAGGTCCGCCCCGCCTGGAGCAATGCCACAAAGCTCCGATTGCTCAAGGCTACTTATTTCAGATGTCCGTCCTCAATCAAGCACTTTCACTTGAGTCAGGCACCAGTAACTTGCTCTTATGCACTTCTACTCTTTTTACCAAAGCAATAAAAGTTATATTTTTTGTTGGTTTAGCACTAACTGGTTCCGTAACGAGAAATAAAACAAACAAAAAAAAAAAAAGGATTCAATGCATAAAATGTTTTGTAGTATGTCTGGTTGAAACAAATAAAATAACGAAAATCATCATTACCAAGGACTGGTTAATAATGTTAATCCACCAAAAATTAAATTCTGTCAACATTCTGAAAACGCGGTGGGAATCTACAGCCAATAAGCCAGAGGAAGCAATTCAAGTACCAGGTATGTTATTTTATTCAAGTGCCCAAAACCACCATCTCATCTAACCTCCCCACTGTTGGAAACAGTTTGGTACCTTCAGAACAAGCAAATTCAACAGGACATTCCAAAAGCGTCCGTTATGACGATCATGATGAAACTGTCCGGAGTTAGTCAATAAACTCTTTCATCTCGTGTACGCTCTACAGTCAACCATCTCGAGAGACTGCTAGCTGTAGTCTGGCAGATATCCACTAGTCATGTGATAGGTTGGCCGTAACTTCAGCTCCTTGGAACGCTCTGTTGGGTTTGTAGAGATGTGGTTTTGGAACACATCGAATTATTGACCTCGCAACACACTGCCCACGTGACATCATGCATTGAACCAAATCGTCTCCAATTATTATTATTATATGGTTTTCAATCTGGATTGGTGGTTCTAGAAGACACTCTTGGATTGAAAAATAAATGTATTGTTACCCAGAAATATCCAATGTATTTCTTCATTTATTAACATTTATTTCATATGCTTTTGAAATAAGGAAGCACAACATCACAACAGAATAATCATACACTAAAACCTTAAGTTTTTCTTTTACTAGAAACACTTTACAAATTTGAGTGATGAGCGAGTGTTAACGCTGTAGCTATCGTTTCATATTCCACCCTTTGTCGCAAGGTCATCTGGGGAGAGAAGCTACGAGTTTCGTTTTTTTGACTTCAGGCCAGTTGATCGGTATCACCACAATCTTATTTTATCAAAGCAACAATAAAAGGCTTCAACTTTATAGCACGCGTGTGCACTGGCATTCAGCCAGGAGGACAGACATGAGATTTCTACCCGTCGGCCTTGGCTTTAAAAGCTATCCCAATACCCTGCTTAAAGAACATGTGTAGTTGCCAGCAGCCAGGACTAATCTTTGCAACAATGAAATTTTTCATCCTATTTATTATGTTAAAAACCTAAACAACTAATTTTTAACATAGGTTATCCCAAAAAATAGATCAGAGTCATTCATCGGTTAGCCGCATGCAATCGCGACTCAGAACGTGAGACGGTACATATGCTAATTTTATTCACGGACCCCCGTCGAGCCCTTCGTACTGCTCCAAATCTATTAATGCCCTATTTCGAAAGAAGGAAAACCTGTTTAACATAAAAGTCCTAAAGTGTTTTCAACATGCATGTTTTAGGGAAGCGTTTCCTACTTCATATTCTGTTTTGTTTTTTTTTCTTTCTTGTTAAATAATTCATTGGTCCGAGATGGTTTACCTCAGCTGGGTCAACTTGTGGTGTGGCGCCAATTCCCAAGTTGGGTTGTGTTTAGTATCCAAGCAGGGCCGTGGCTAAGATTTTTTTCTAGGAGGGCAAATGACCTATGTTATCATTTTGGGCAAAATAAAGACGACTGCCTCATAACTATGCTTACCACGTGTCCATAAAATTATTTAACGACAAGAACGGTACCTAATTCTATATTTCCATTGCTCACTAATGGTCATTTTTTTTTATCTGTAACTGCTATTTTACCTGCGTCAGTTCTTTTTATTTCCCGTTAAAAAATCCGTGCAGGTGGGGTCTGAGAACCAATTTTTCTTCTTTTAATGGCCCCAAGTGAATTATTTTTTGCCCAAACTATTACGCACACCAAATAAAACCAGACATTCTTTCAAGATAACATTTAATAAAGCACCAACAATTTCTTTTACAAGACAACCGTCATTTGATAGTAATATTATGTATATTTACAGTGCAGCCGATACCAGAGGTCGACGATGATGCACGAAGTGAAGCTGGCTGCAGCTGCTACGATAGATACATAGCATTTATATAACGCTACTTTTACAAAAGTAATAGTAAGAAATCCTTCTAACCACAACTGAGGTAAACAACAGCCAAAGAAGAATCACTGGAAACAATAATTTCACCCAGTACGTCTTCCCCAATGCGGCTGGCTCGGCTTAGTCCATCTGTCAATAACACAGGAGTTCATGTACAAAAGAAAAACAATTCCTCTGGTTTATTTACTATAGAGCAAAGAGGGTATTCTCCGTTTCCTCTTTTTCCATGTGACGACGACCCGTTCCTGGCCGCCCAGGTAATGCCGCATTACTAGGCGGGAGTGACTCGGCAGCTGCCGCACGTTCGGCCAAAAACCGATCAAATTCTGAAAGCAAGAAAACAAAACGAATTGGCATTTAAGCAGCTCCTATAATCAACACAACACGGTTGTGTAACAAAATAACCGACCAGGACAACTATAGGGCAACTGATTTCCAGGACAACCTGGACAACTGATTTCCTCCAAAGTCGATACAGTCCGCTGTTGTTTTGTAGTCTCGGTGCCGTTAAGATAACTGTTATGGTTCTGATAGTCAGCGACAGTGCTAACAAAACAACCAGAACAACTAACAAGAATGTTAGTAAAAGCAAGTGAGACACACATCGGAATAACAATCTTACAATTTAATAGCAAAACATTTTTTTAAGCTTAAACTAAGTCAAATCGCAGTCAAATAATCGTTTAGCCAGATTTCGGCTGGAAAAATATCAGTTTAGTCGAACCTAGCCGAATTTCCGCTGAATTCTGTCAACAAGCCGGCCACTAGGGATGTGCGACACAGTAAAAATTAGAGCCGAGTGTGTGTTGCTCACATCCATACTAGAAAAAGTCGAAGCCAGTAAAATCGTGATAAGTCAACAATTTTTTTCCAATTTTTGAATTTCCAGTAAACCAAATTCATCATCTCGACAAGCGCTTTTCAGTAGTGTACATTAAAAGTCAGTACCTCACATCGTTCTACAGTTATATTTCAAAATCTTGAAACTTATTTATACACGTTGACCCACACGCAGTTAATCAGAATCTAGAAACTTGTATTCGTGTTTACCAAATACTCAAACTCGGCTCGATACTCCACTCTTCTGTTGCAAATTGGATAGGGATGTGCGATACTCGAAAAATTCGAGCCGAGCCGAGTATGAAACTTGTACTCGAACTCGGCTCGCTGCTCGCGTCCATACTCGAAAAACTCGAATCCAGCGAAAATGCGATAACTTCGTCAATTTTTGACCGATTTTGACATTCCAATATACCAAATCGATCGTCTCGACGAGAGCTTTCCAGTGGTGCAGATTAAAAGTCAATAATTGAAACCATTTTCAAGTTATATCCTTAAAACTGGAAAACCAAGACCCACGCAGTCAGCTAAGCACCATCTTTCTTCTTATGATCTTACCAAACTGAAGAGAAACTTGCAAACAAAATATTTTCATCAAATACTCGAACTCGGCTCGATACTCGATTCTTCTGTTGCAAACTCGGCTCGGCTCGGCTCGAAGTAAAATTTTTCTACTCGCACATCCCTAAAATTGGACTTTGCTCGAATTAAAATTTTCTATTTACAAACCCCTACCGGCCACCTTAGCTAAAAAATACAGCTTAGGGATCAAGACGAAAGGCAGAAGCATACACATAACAAATGCACAACATAGAGCATTATTACAACATAAGGAATACATTTGTTTAAAAGCAATGCAGGATACCTTAATATATTTCATATAAATTCCATCTACTATCTATCTATCCTGTACATTCCAGAATCAGTTACCCATTTTATAACATCACCACGAAGGGTTAGCAATAATTTCCACACCTTACCTTGAGTTACATCACTGAATCTGTGAACACATACGTAGGTCTAAACTTTAACACAAATTTAACATTACTGTTCATAATTCACGGCTGATAATTACCTGTGCTGGTTATGGATTCTTGCTGACCGTCAGAAGGCGGGACTGCACCAGGCTACATTAAGAAAAAAAAAAAAATTCAAAAAGTACCGTAAACAAAAACATACTGACGCAATGGAGCAATACGAACAAAACCACACCAAACCAGGTGTTTCGTTTAGTTAAGACGTTTGACATTGATGCAACAAATATAGCAAACTATTTTGAATATAACACGGTCTTCTACATAATTTTTTTATTAGTCAATTAACTATTTTTTGTCGACAATACGAAATTTTTATGACCCCACCACTCCAAATTTACACATGGTCAGTCTGAAACTGATGCAACCTAATAAAAAGTGGAAAGGAAAAAAATGAAATGTGAGATTGCTGCTTTGAAATGAAGTACTGCAGGAGTCGAAAAAACAAATTGCTTTCAAATTCAACTAGGGATTGCCATTTACTAGCCGATAAGTCAGAAAGCAGCTTGTGAGCCCAATGCATCGATTCAAAAATACCGCAAGTCAGAGTATTTAATGCATTACTTTAATTTACATAAATTTGTTCCTATCTTTTCTAATTACTTGATGATACTAATCAATAAAGGGAAAATATTAAAGGAAATACTACCAAAAATCATGCATTCTAATTAGCCTTTGAAAGTTTAGAATGGAAGTTGTAGTCAAGAGGAGGACACAATTTAAGTCTTGCAAGAAAAATGCTGGTAGTGAAAGAAACTGGAGCCATCTGTGTCGAGTGTGTACGAGTGGCCAACTTGTGAGTCAACTCGTGTCAATCACCATCTGGCCAGTAGTGAGTTAAGCTCAAGACCTAAAATACACCTGTCCACAACAGCTAAATGAAAATTTAAAAACCGGGAACCACGGTGGTAATTTTCAGACATCACAAAAGAAAAAACACACATTACCACAAGAGGAGAAATATCTTCAAAGTTCTACTTGAATTTCATCATAAGTCTGCACCAAAACGTACAAAGCTTCACTTTACGTCACGTAGCAGTGGCATTCATTTTGAAGATCAGTGTAGACATGGCGGATTCAAGTCCAAAATCAATGCCACTGCTCTGTGACGTAAAGTGAAGTTTTGGGCGTTTTGGTGCGGATTTCTGATGAAGGGTGGTCGTATAATCCACCGAAAATTAAAGCAGAACTTTAATGTTTTTTTTTCCCTTTTGTAGTAACTTACAATTTATTGTGCAGTACCATTTCGTAAAACAAAACTACAAAAGTTACAGAACTCTGACTTAAGAACCATTTTTACCTCCCATTAATAATGCTATACAGAACCAAACAGTCGATGTTCCACGTTTTGAAAGGAACTACCAAACCTAACGGAGTTTCACTTCTAGGTGTGGATTTTGATGTTTGAACGCATATTTTGAAGTCTTTTTTGCCATTTTTCTGAGGGGCCAAACTACACGTTCCTAGCTCTAATCGTTCAAAGTTACGAGGAAAGAGTTTCCACATCTGTGTATTTACAAGTCCGTGTAATTGCGAACGAACATATCTACATTTGTTAATAAATTTTTACGATAAATATATGAATCTTTGTGAACTGAGTTTTCTAACCCAGCCATTAAATATATGCTGCGTGCAGAATTCAGTCGGCATCTGAGACGAAAGTGGAGTGATGGCCCTACAATTGCAGGAGGCTACGATCAACAGCCAACTTTCGAACAACACACACAAGAAAGAGTGGCGAAGTGTAGCGCCTGAACAAGACAGTCAAGTGTGACTATCTTCAGCAAATTAAGGAACTCTCGAAAATTTGCAGAGATACTTCGTTAGCTGATTGCACTAAATTTTATTTTAATGGTTGATTGGCACATTTTTGCTCAGTTTGAAAGTGTTTGGGTCACTTAAGGTTTGTTCAGTTTGGTTCGATTCGGCTAAAAAATTGGTGCTCGGTAGAGCCTTAACGATTACAATGGTATTTTAGGCCAAACGTTTCCCAAACCAACGGAAAACATGGAGAGTACCACATTCTTATATTCAATAACCAAGCTTTTAAATATTTACAGGCCAGTTAAGTCTGACAGTCATCAGTTTGGTTAAAATATAAACTAGTAAATTAGAAACCATTAAGTCTGATAGATTTCCTACCTGTGCCTTTAGCCATGCTTCCATCTCGTCAAAGTCTTTCTCTGACTGAAGCTGAAAAATAAATACAATATCAGCTAATGGCTTCACTGCATTAATTTTCACAGACACTAAGCTTTCAAGAAAATACAGCTTAGGGATTCAGACCAATTCAGGCTTACAAATCTTTATAAATTTATAAAATATACATAAATTATTACATTAACAACTGCACTTGAAGCTCCAACAACAGCGATCAATTTTGAGGAGAGTTAATATAAAACAATTAAAAAAAATGAATTAAGTGCAGAATTTGCTATATTTGATGCAGAAATTGAAGTTCTCCGAGTAGAATCCGACGAAACGTATGTTACTTATGGGATCTCTTCTCTGCCATACAGTGTCTTCTAAAAACATGTCATTTTCCCAGTAATGTAAGCAAAATTGCATCACTTCTGGCCCTATTTCCTCCCCACTCTGCCTGAACTCGTCACTTTTTTTACACTCACGATTTCAAGGTGGGCAGGATATCAACGTAACACAGCTTAGCCAGATTACACTCATGAGAACTTTGATTCTCCTGCAAGAACAAGTTATCTGGTAGAAACTCCATTTCTTCATCGTAGAATCCTCCAGTGTTACTTACAGGACAGATTAGTAGAACTACCGAACTAGAATTTTACCTCCAAAAGAACCGTCGGAGAGGCGACACAGAGACCCAGTCAGGCTGCACCAGCACACCACACAACCCATGGACCCCAACAGTCCACGGCAGGCATGTCACCGTACGGGTTCCACAGCAAATCCTCCAGGCAGGGCAACGAGTAAGGCCCTGATCCAGGAAAAAGCAACAAAACAAACCAGCACGCAGCCCTCCAATCTGTTGTCACCAAAACCACCCTCAACTTTGTCTTTCACAATCTTATGCACACACTGTCCAATCAAAGGGCATGGGGAATACAAATATTGGAACATCCCGGGACCCAGGACACCTGCTTCAAATCCCTAACGTTGGAGTTGGGCCGTTGTCGCCCCAAACCACAAACAAATCGCTCCAAACACAACTGTAAGATGAAAGCGGTCCCCGAAACCCGGTACAAACCATCTGCCGCGGTGTGGCAAACTCCAGGAATAAAAATGGCTTGTATCATACAATCCACATATCCTGCTTCCATGCCCATAGTCTATGCATGAACTGGGTGACGGATAGGGACTTTGTGCCACCCTGCTTGTTCATATAAGCCATGGACACAGCATTATCCAAAAGAATATATACATACTGACCCCAAAGCAGATCCTGAAACACTTCTACTGCATACAAAACTGCAAGTAACTCCCTGGCATTAATATGAAGGACAGAGTCTGTTGCTATACAGCAGTTCTGGGCCTCACGCCCCTCAAGGCAAGCACCCCAGCTTATGACCAATGCATCCACAGAGAGAAGAATCGACTAGTCCCATCACAACCACTCCTGACTGACATATGGATAGGCGATGTAAAACATTTTGCAAGACACCATATGGCAGGGAAGAGATGCCAAAGTAACATAGTCAGGAGGATTCCACGAAGAATATTACAATTCGTTCAATATTAAAATTCACAGAAAATAAGTTTTGTGTGCGTAGAATTTTTATTTTGGTTTTCTAAATCAGTGCAATTATACGGCAATGTGAACACACCAGTTTGCAAAGAAAATTATGGGAAATACATACGTGAATGCGAGTAATGCGATGTAGGTGTAAAGAAGCCGATACTTTTTCAAAAGTGCCTGAGGAAGATGGCAGTTTGCCATTGAAAATTCGCAAGACATTGAAAGTGTCTTCGTTGTGAAGTTTAGCGGTAATATTTTCCATAATTCTCGGAATTGTGACTCAAATGCGAGTAACATTTTTTTTTTTTAGTTTAAAAGGCAGTACTGAACTGAACACCACCGAACAGTTGGGGGTCGCGGTGTTCGGCGTTTCGAAAGAAAAATACGGACCCGAAACGAACACAATTCCACTTCTAGTTAAGGAATTTTGACGTTAGAATACACCGTTCTGAAGGTTTATTTTTTTTATCAGCTTTGTAATGGTCCAAACCACAAGATACTAAACCACGCACCACGGCTGTTTGCCGAGATGCGCATATCACCTGACTGGGTTAGTCCATTCAGACGGCCGAAGATCCGATATTCTCATTCGTCAGTGGCTCACTCATGATGACATCACAGTAAATAGCCGTGGCTCGTGGTATAGCTCTAACTGTTCAGAAGTTATCATGGAGAATGTTAAGGACACAGAAGTTTTTCTTTATACTCAAACTTAGTTGAGTATATTTACTTGAGGTCACATCTGTTCACTCCAGGTGAACATAGCAGCATTTTCTGAGAAACTTGTTCTTTAGTAAATTGTATAATGTGTGATACTCAAAAAATTGAGCCGAGCAGAGAATAAACTTTTACTCAAACTCTGTGCATTTGTTTAAAGTAGCACTATCAACGTTTGAAATGCGAATGAAACTACCATGGCGCCACCTCGCGGCAGTGATATTGTTAACCTTTACATCTTTCTCCCAAGTGCACGAGGGCGAACCAAATTTTCACTCAATAATTAAGGAGGCTCGTGGCTTGCATATTTGTTAAAAGAAGTGCCGTTGTGCGTACCTTTGTTTGGTACAAGCTAAACCTGGAGATTAACATTTTTACCCGTTCGCCAGTGGCTAGTAATTCAGTTACTCGCCAACTTCAAAATTTCATTCGCCAACACTTATTTTTTGTTGTGGGGGGGGCAGGAATTTAAAAAATATTAGCGGATAATGTACGTAAATAATTTTAATATCACCATTTAACAAGATATAAGACAGTTTGTGAGAAAGTTATGTCAATTCTAACAACATTCATTAGTAGAACTAGACACATGTTGACAAACTAGTAAAAAAGGATAAATAAACAATATTTTATTGCATGGCAAGGCATAATTTAATTTCTTGATATGCAGCCTTTCAAGGGAGGGAAGGCACCGTCGGAAAGACTGGCAAAAAAAAAAGGCAGGCGCTATTTCTCCGACTTTTCCAACCCTCTATTCGTCGTTGTTTTAATAGTTTTCCTTCATAATGCTATCTACCTAAAGGGGGAAAATGGGCAAAAAAAGGTGGGGGCTGGGGGAATGGGGCATGTGCATCCTAAACGTGAGATTGCCTTCGTATCTTCCCCCGTCCCCTCCCCACATTTCTGAAGTTTTATTAGGATCCAATGTGGCTGTCAGTGAATCCACACCACTTGACTGAGTTCCAAGGCTGACTGGGATAAGAGAGGGAAATTTGAATGTAGTGGACTTGAAGTTCGTTGGTGGTGGTGGTTGTTGTTGTGCAAGTCTCATGACTCTTGCCTGAAGAATGCTATCAGTAGATAGTCGAAAATTTGCAAGTTTGAATTGTGGAACTTGGACGAATTTTGGTTTTGCGTAAGTGACAGTCTTTAATATGAACTTCGATCAATGTAATTCTGCCGAATTAACAGTCTTTTTGAAAACATATTTATAACAAAGTAAAACAGTTGGGCCTAACAAACAAAATGTGTTAAAATAAAAAGTAGGAATCGCATAAAATTCTTAACACATGCGTCCTTTTTTTGTTTTTTTCTATCTTCGATCAGCCGGCATGCTTTGAAATTCTGTTCAATCATAACTACGTGTTGGTTGCTTGTTTTAAATAAGCGGTAGGCTAGGTCTATTATTTAAACACAATAAAAAAAAGTTTAATTGTTCATTGTTTATGTTTATTGTTTTAGCTTAAACGGCATTGTTTTAGTCATTCTGCTGTGTCTTAGTAGTTTTCCGACGAGTGCGACTAAATCCTGACGCCACTTTAGGCCTAACGGAAGCAGATTTCCGTTTGATCACTGAAACCGGAAGTTCAGGTTTTACAGCTACCTAACACGTTGGGAGTGGTGGTTTCGACAAAATAAATAGTTTCTGGCGAATATATTAATAATAATTTATTTACGATTAAGCACGAAACTGAGTAAATTGAATGGAAATTATAAGCGAATATAAATTCTTTAAACTAGAGTTTGCAGTTAATGCTTCTTAGCTGTGGATTGATACAAGACTGGCTGAAACATTTCGGTATCTGACGACCGTGGATGTTTAGGTGGGCAGGCAGGAACGCACGCTAAAAATAAAACAGACGGACAGGGAAGGGGGTGACTTAAGTGTTTAGAGGTTGGAAAGAAATATTATTTTTAAAAAAAGGTGATTTTGGTGATTGCATATCGTCAGACTCAAATTGCAGTTCATATAAATTAGTCTTTTCTTTTTGCGTTAAAATTTTTTTTTAAAGATGTCTTGCTGCAATTGCCAAATTGTTGAGTGGTTGAAAAATGTTAATCGCCAACCAACGGACTTCACTCGAACCCTGTCGAGTGGCGACCATTAAGCTCCAGGTTTAGTACAAGCAAGTGCTAGATAGTACTAGAATACGCTACATGTTGGCAGATTCTGACTACTTTCAATCGGTAATAGTGCTACTTAAAACTGAACAGTGTAAATGTTTTTAGTGATCAGTGTTGTATTGTTAAGTGTATGCAGTGAACCAGAAGCAGTGCAGGTGTTACTCAATTATTGCAAAACAGAAAGCAAGAAGCAGCTCACCTTCTCATCCAGGAAATCTTCCGATTCAGGCTACACGGATAAAACAAGCCATCGTCAAACAAAGGACAAAACAATGCAATGCCACAAACCACTTGAAACAAGCACACAATAACAAATCAACATGCGCAACACCCTAGTGATCAGAAACCAGCACTCATGGTATCTTTTAAAATTGTTGCCATGCCTCCATCGACGGGAAGAGGTTTACGCAAGTTTACTTAAATCTTTACAATGAACTATTATTATAAATTGTTAGTATCACAAAATTCAACTCGAATCAAACCAACTTTTCTTTTTCTCCAGAAATAAAAGACCGCAAGTATTTATCTTCCATGCATTCAGGTATAACGTCATCACAAATTGAGCAATTCTCTATCAATTGCAAACCCCCCTTCCCCCCCCACTATTACGTCATTCATAAATACAACAAAGTTTGTATAAGTAAGGGATGTAGGAGGGGGTTTACAGTTTGTTGTGGAGCCACGCCCCAACCCCCCCCCTTCAGCAATCATCATCAAGACGTGACGCCATACCCAACTTGATGACATACTACATGAACGCTCCTTTAGTTCATCTGACTAAACGAAAAGTGAACACTTCCATTATCAAAACAACGAATTTTGTCAATTTGGCAGAAAAATTACGACCCCATTCAAGCTTCCCACAAAAGTTAATTAAAACTTGTACAATTTCAGAGAACAAATCAACCAACTCCCGAGTGCAAGTGTTCTACCACAGGCTATCCCTCCGCAAGCAACGACTAACATCAATGCATTTTAGTTGATTTATAACATGCAATTATCTTGGTCACAATCAAAATGCACGTTACCAAATTATCTAACAAAGTGATACATAACATTTTTTTGTACTAACTTTGATGTTTGCGCACATTATGCCATTTCCAACACTCACATTTACAACGCGGCGTGCCTGAGCAACGGTTCCCAATCCTAGAGCTGACTGAGATACACTGTTGTCTTGGTATGTACTGCCACTACGGGAAAAAATTATTAAAAATTAAGCGTAAACAAGAATAAAAAAGGCATCATTCGGCAGTTAATTTAGGTTCCCTATTTATTTTAAGACTGAAAATCAAGACTTCAATTCGATTTCGATTTTATTGCGTTGTAAATAACCAAGTATATTTATCCAAGTAAAACATTAACTTTAGTCAAAAACTTGAAAAATAAGCTTCAAATACGCTCGGTTACTCGTGTTGTGATGCGTTAGCCACTCCTAGCTTCACTTCTTAGAGAAGTTCCATGTTTATTAACTGGGTAAACAATGAAATCTAGCTGACAGGATCGAAATTTCTTCCCTAAATGAATTTTGCTACTTAAATAGGATAACAGCCACCAAATGATGTAAATGTTATATTAGATAAAGAATATTTGGTTTAAAGTGAATTTGTGCCTAATGACATCGATAACTTCAGCAAAATTCTATTTCACTCAGAGATGCTGTCTGCTGGAGGACTATTAAGTTTAAGAAACACATGTGCTAAAACTATTTTAATGTGCTGTAATCATTTTTACGTGTTTTATGTGGCAGCTACCGCAAATCATGCATTAAATGCCCACTTGGAGCTAAAAGCCAACCTCCATAAAATTCCTTAAGTTCGAAATCATGAAATATTGAAGATAAGCACATAGTTTTTCTTTTATCACCTTCAAGTACGTTGCACCAAGTCTACTTAAATTTTTGAGGAAAAAAACTCTTGTCCCGCCCTTGGGCGGGATCTTGGAAGGTGGCACTGTGACTTTGATGTGAAGGTTGAAGGGAAGGCTCGGTCTTCCCGGGAGGTCTTTTGTTTGGATGACGTCGATTCTGAACCGAGCAGGTGGGCGAATGGTTCTTTTCGGCTTCGTGGCGATTCCTGCCGGCGTTCGTGCCAGGAGGAGTTGGTCGAACATCGCTTATGAATGATTAAGAGTTCATGCAATTTTTTTAGTAATGCAGCTTGGAATTTGAAATAAACATTTCATTCACAGGCTTGCTTCTGTTCTTGAGGATCATTTCAGCACTAGCTGTTTCTAATTAGAACGATCTAACCGTCATTGTATTTCTTTACTGGTGTACATTACCCACGAGGTCTGGTCTGTAGGTTACCTCGCCATTTTTTCGTTGAGTTTTAAAGTTCATCTCGGCTCACCATCGTCGGATTGTTGCTGAAGTTGGGTGCCATATAACTGTGAGAATGTGTTCTCTGCTCTAACACAAGACACACAGTTGGGGTTTTCTACTTCTTTTACTCGTTCCACATGTTAAAATCAGTCCGAACCTTTAAGCACCTGTTGCTGATATCTTGTCCACTTGTCGACCAACATGGTTTCTCTATCCAAGTGTTGTGCGCGCCGTCTAGCTTCAGTGCGCAGGCTCCAAGTTACGCCCTGTGACGAGGTGCTTGAATGGCGTGGCGTGGCAGAGCACATCCTTACAACGCATGTGGCCAAACTTCAGTGCTCCTCCACTCCAACACCAAACAAGAGGCACACCGCCAGCCACTTGAGTTCCTCGTAATTAAAAGATTTTCTCATCGACGGGTGCCACTCATGAACCTTACTGGCCCTTCCCACGAAGTTCGAGCACCTTGTCCCTGCGACTCTTGATAGGCAAGCTTGAAAAGAAGTGGAAGTTGATTGCCGCCGCCCAGTAGCACTCTATTATACAATGTAGAGATCAGTTGTTGGTGGCACGTGAGGGAAAATTTAAAGTGCACCATAGAATGAGTGTTGATTGAACGAACCTTCTCTGCTGTGAAGTTGACTTCTTAAGAAGAGGAACAGTTTTCTTGCTTGAAAATTTTTTTAGTAGACTCGTTAGTGCAACGTACTTGAAGGTGATAAAACTTTCCAATTTTTTATTATGTCTCAATATTAACACTGTCTTCCCAGTTTACCGGTTTTTGCATAGTTTTTCAGCTCCAAAATTAACTAAAAGCTTCATACATTTAACGATAACCAACTTAAAATAGCTCGTTTACTCAAATTACAAATTCAGAGTCAACGCATAGTTTCATTAAGAAGATGCACCAAATGTCTAGCAAATTTTGAAAGCAATGCAGCTTTCATCATCAGGCTTTAAAGGAATTGTTCTGGGCACTACTCACATCACTACTAATGGAATCGTCTCTTTTTCAAACTTACGGAATCGTCCGCTTTCAAACTTAGCGGGCGTCGTTACCCCCAGTACTTGGTGCGCCAATCTGCTGGATTCACCACCTCAAGTTTCCACTGCTCACTGAAGAATCAAGCAGCAGGTGGTGAGTCTAGCAGATCGGCGCACCAAATACTGAAGGCAACAACGCCCGCTAAGTTTGAAAACAAACAATTCTGTAAGTTTGAAAGCAGATGATTATGTGAGCAGTGCTGTGAGGCCTATCGCAGCTGCAAAGTGGTAGTGGACGACAGGCTGGGTGCAGTATTATTTCTATAAACCGTAAGTGCGTCACCTTTTCAGAGAGATTGCACGAAAACAAAAATTGACGATGGCACTAAGCTAATTAAATAAATAAGAGTAAAACTTGTAAAACGAAACTTTTTTTTTTACAAAACAATTACATTGAAACCAATTTATAACGATAGTCCTAAGGGTCTTTGGCAATATAATGTATCAGGATTATCGTTATAAACAATAACTTTTACTTGGAAGAGCCTCAAAAATAGCATTGTTATAACAGCAACTGTTACAACAGTTGGGGTTTGACTACAACAAATGTTTTAATTGCAGGAGAAAACCCTTAGTTTAGCTTGAAATAAAAATATAAAGTATTTTCCAGTATAGAATTTTTTCCCAGTATTTTCCAGTATATACAGTATCTGTAAGAACCCTGGTTACCTTTTGCAATTTGTTTGCAAATTGAACTATTTTTTCAATGAACTAAGTTATTTCCACAAACATTCATTAAAAGTTAAAAACTGAAAAGTAAAAGATTTCATTATTTTAGACAAAAAAAAAAGAGAAAGAAAATGAAGTCATGTATATATACTGAAAGATCAGCCATCTTTAGTACACAAATTCACCTCTATCACACAGACAAAAAATACTCACGTCTGTTTGGATTTTTCGTAGGATGTTGTCCGAGACTGTGCAAACATATCGAACTCATCGTCTGGACCTGCCTGGCGAGCTTGTGATACAGCTGGGACACTGTTGATTTGACTTAGAGCTGAAGAGACTGTTCCTTTACCAAGATCTATATTGGTAATAAAAATAGCTTAGCTTGATCTCTTGTCACACGGAAACTAGAGCATCATCTGTCGGATGTATGCATTATCACAAAACTAATATCTCCGACTATGTCGCCAGGATGGTATACTAAATTCAAAATATTCAGTTTCTGCATATTACCGTACAAACACAAATCTAAGGTGCCAAACAATCTAAATAACAATCCTAGAAAAAAATCCAACTTAATTAGCATCGACGCCTAGCACAGTATACGAACAGGGATTGTAAACCTCAGCGTATTGCTAGCTGAGGATCTACCAGCTTCTTAAGAGCCTCCCAACCGGAGACAATGATTATCTGCGGATATCAATCAAAATATTTCGTGGGAAAAAACTGTCGTTTACTACGTGAATTATAAAAGGTTATACTGAGGAGAAAAAAGCCAAATTTTGGTGCAGAATAAGTTACTTGTTCACAACAATTTGAGTGATTCTCAACAATGTGAAATTCAAACAAAGTTTATTCTTATGCACACACCTGTGATCATGACTGCCTAACTGCTGAAAAACTTTTAAAAAATAACAGCATCGTTAAAATTCGTGTTTTTAGGATTATAGCAAATACTTGCAACTTTCCACCAGTTCCGAATTTTTAAAATGGCCCACATAAGGTTGGTATAACACCAAAGATTTACAGCTACAACAATTACTGTTAATTCCGTGATTTTTTTAAAATCGTGGAATAGTGGAAAATCATTGTACCCACTTCCAACCAATTTAACATGGTAGTCATGACTTCAAATGAAGCCGAAACCCAGCTATTATTTTCATCAATTCTTCAGACTGAAGTCGTGCATTAAAAAATCTGGCAATGACTTTAATAAAATGATAATTTGCACCATTTGCTTCACAAAATGTGCGTCAATCATGTGAAAACACCGGCGGGGTTGGCTACTGTGGTTACCAGACAACCCCCCCCCCCCAAAAAAAAAAAAACAAAAAAAAAACACCGTTCCTTGAATTTTCTGACGAACTCGATCGACTGCGGCAAGTTATATTTAAACGGAATACAGAGATCAGTGGGCGATAAGTTGAAGCGCTGGTTTCAAATTCTGACTGAATAATAATGTAATGATTACGTTTTTTTTTGTGTTACCATCTGAAGGTGGAAGTGTTTGCAACATCTTTATGTTTCCATATTCAATTTTCCATCCAAAATTCAGGAACAGTGTTTGTTTGTGGTGTTGTGTATTCTTGGCACTATAATGCTACGCAATACGCCAAGTTAAAATATTTCCCCCCTCCCCCAAATTTAACAGTTTGCCACCGGTAACAACCGTTGCCGAATGTAAAGCCCAACCGCGCCCCTACCCCCGTAAAGCAAGACATCAATTAAAAAAGGTAAAAAAAAAAAAGAGCACAAATTCCACATTATGGAAATATGGTAATCAAAGATGAGTTAAAATGCAACAATTCTTACCAAGCCCCGCTAGCTTGAGGTGCACATCTGAAGGTTGTTCTTGATCACCGAAGTCAATTAATGCACTTGGTTCTTCCACCGCTTTACCCTGTCGAAAACCAGTGACAAATTAAAGTGTAGTTGTAACAAGACATTTTAAAACACATTACATTTGGTTTCGAGCCCAACTTACCTCCGGCCTCAGTAACGGTGGAACAGTCTGTGAAGAATTCCGATTTTTCTCAAACCGTGAGTAACGGAGGAAAAGGTTGTTCAATTCATCATTTAGGTGCAATAATTCATCTACAGAAAAAAAAATACACTATCAAATAATGAAGGGTGTAGCATACAGGCCTTACAAAAGACTACAATTTAGAATAAACTTTATTTCAAAATTCAAAAATTGTGCAAAGTTTGGCGATTCTACCAGAGGACTTGTTCTCGCAGGAGAATCGAAGGTCTCAGAGTAGAATCCAACGAAGCTGTGTTAACGAGTAGGATGTCCCTTTTCACCAATTGGCACTCTTTACTCCTTCATTTGCATACCCCTTAATTTATGCAATTTTTAAAACAAACCCCGCTTCCTTGCAACACTTCGTCTCCCCGACCTGCTTTGTATCAGGCGTCTATACCCCACAACCTCAGTTGGCTGGTACGAAGTTCCCTGCGCCAGCGGGTGGGCGATTAAGTTAACACAACTTTGTCGGATTTTACTCTGAGAACTTCGATTCTCAAACCGCATTAACTCTAAATTGCGTCCAATTTCCGGAATATAGGATACAAATGTTACGTTTGTGTCATAGATCCTTCAAGGACTAAGCTCGGTCGATCCAGGACGATCGGTCCGTGGTAAGTTATTTAGTCGGATACGAGGAAGAACAATGCGGATACCGTGTACGGGTATCCAACCAAAGAAGAGTAGTAAGACATAAAAAAGAAGGTAAAAGTAGTAACATTCAAGGATGTGAAATTCTCATTCAACTCTACAGGATGAGAACTCAGAATCCGACTTGGAAGAGCTTGAGTATACTCACTTCCAGAACGTAGGAATCTCCGACTAACCATTGCAAAATGGGCCTGGGACGACAACTGATTTGTCGAGAGAGGAGAGTGAAGATGAGGTTAATCGCACTCAAAAAGAAATGGTCGATGTACCAGGTCAAGTAAGAAAGGGTCCGCCACAACAGAATGCAGATGGTGAAGTGGAATACAACTGGTATCATGATGAACCAGAAAATCCACCAGCAATTGTGATGAATGCATCACCAGGTTCGACAAAAGCAACACCAAAGGTGACACTAGTGTAAGCACCCCAACAGACACAACGGCCGCGAGGTCGGGGAAGACTCACCTGAGTGAACAGAAGAGGGTGAGCATCAAGTAGAAGCAGCATAATGACCAATTCCAAGCCGTGCAAGAAAGGGCACGTGAACAAGCGAGACTGGAATTGGAAGAAGGCACCACCTCGCAGAGAAAATGTGGAGTCGTCACTTGTGTGCTCCACAATGGCAGCCATCAATTTCATGTCAATATGTTAACCCTACCAAGATACCCCTTTAACTACTAATAGGCTCTTCCATTATTATATATTGTATTAAGTTGCATCACATGACTTCCTTGTATATAAAGGGAAGTAAACAGGAAGTTCGCTGTCTTATCAGCTGTAGCCTACACTCTGGTAGTCTGTGTGTTTATTACCATTGGTGCCCACGCTGGGCTAAGGTGTGTCCCCGCCTAGGACATCACAGAAAAGATACCCTGAGACCGGCTCGTGGAGTAGTGGGGGGGTTGTATAATTTGCTCAAATTGTTTGGGTAGATAAGAATGGGACATCCAAACATACAGGGTGGTCCACAAAAAACTGGCGACCCAACATTTTCCAAGTCCAACTTTTGTTGGACCCCTCTGAAGCAGGAGAGGACAGATATCTTCCAGTATCATTAGCTTTTGATTTCTGTCCTCTCCTAATTCTGAGGGGTGCTAACTAGAAAAGTTGGACTTAGAAAATGTTTGGTCGTCAGTTTTTTGTGGACCACCCTGTATAGTTGACCATAACGATTCTATGGACAAGTGGTTGACTGCATGCACAGAGGAAAAGGCAGAGATGGCTCGCGAAGACGAAGAATTTTACTAAAAAGTGGCAACGCCTCAAAGGGAAGTGCAGTTAAATAGACACACAAGAAGAGACCCGAGGTCTGGCAAACAGCGGCAGAACTCGAAGTGCCAATAAGTTGGGGAAGCTACTCTCTCTGTTCTAGAAGCCAGAACAGAACGCGAGTGATGGATTATGTTGGGAAAATAGGTACAAGTACAACATCGGTCACACCCAGGCTTCAAGCAACAATGCTAGTGTTGCATGTGACACACACGGTCATGGTCTTTGTGTTTTTGTGTGCAGCGTGTTACAGGACAGCCTGACGTCAAGTCGCTAACGAAGTGTAGGCAATAGCAAGGGCTTTAGCTTAGGCCGTGTTGAAAGAAGAGAGGTCCTACGCAGTGCAAAGACTAAAGCCACTTGTGATGAATCATTGGCGGATGATAGCTTGCTCAGGAGAAAGACAGAGCCAGAACTGCCATGTAAGTTGCCACGCAATATTCCTTAACCGCTAGACTATCTGTTCACAATCCTGCTCTTTGCTATATCTATGAGTGGAGACTTTTTAAGGCAACTCTACCCCCACATCAGTTTGTGACACCCTTCCCTCCATAAGTCCTGTAAAATTAAAAAGTATGATCCCCCCCTTCCACCTACGAAAAATGTTGTATGGTTCCGAACGTAGCTGTTGAAACTGTTCACACAAAATGGATAGTGGTGAGAGTTTTCAGCACGGTTGACAAACAACTCATTAACGGCCTAAGCAAGATTCTGATAACAGCACTTTTGGTGAGTCATTAACAAAAACCTCATGGCACAGCTATGCTTGCTTTCTCAATAATTGCCAGACACTATTGTTCATTTGTGGAAATAACTGTACTTACGTGTCACTTCCTCGGCAGCAACTTTGTCTATTAATTCCACTAGGCGGGCTTGCATAGCTTGACAAGTCTTGTTCAAGTCCTGCCATTAAAATAAAACACAAATATACATTTTTTAAGACTTTCTTTCTTTCAAGTGACTGAAAAATAAAGAATGATTAGTACTACTGTGATGAAAGCATCTTATCACAATTACAAATCTTATTCTCCCTTATATTAAAGCGTATTGGTTTGTAAATATAACTTTTTTTTTTCTAAATACCTTGGGGTTCAAAAAAGAAACTGAAGTTTATACAAGGACGTGACAAATGTTGGAAAACTATGTCTAGGTCTATGTTGGAAAACCGAACTGATTTGGGGTTGTAGAATTTTTCTTTGATGTTATTTTCGTATAAATCATAAATAGCACATTTTCGATCATAACAGGATGGACAACACTTCCAGCATATCGCAAATTCCTGTGAACCAGTACCATATCACCATGATGTTACAAATATCACCATTCAGCAAGCCAAAGGAATAAAACTTGTCATGCACCCCAGGAAGCACCATTGCAAGGGCTTAGACATTTTGTTGAAAGTTTGGGATGAAAAGCATTTCCAAACGGAAAGCAACAAGTAAGTATTTCAGGATAGCAGTAAAAACTACTACTTAAAACTTACATGGAGTAACTCCAAATCACTGGGATGTTCCTGACCGGGAACCAACTCAGTTAACATTTCCTGAAAGATGCGCACATTCCCTTGGACAACGTCAAGCTCACTTCGTAGTTTTGCTAGCTGGTCTGTACTTAATGCGCCCGTTGCTGGCATTGCTGGGGGTTGGTAAGGTGGCGTAATCTGAAAAAAAAATCAAATCAAACGAGTTATCGAGGGGGGGGGGGGGGGGGGGGGGGGGGGGCACACGATTATGGCTTGAAAAAGTATAAATAAAATAAACAGCTAATACACTTGATATTTTTTCATTCCGTAATCTTTAAGATTGGTGCACGCAGGCGACTTCCTCCTCTGACAGAAGCAGTGGGTGCCACAGATACCAAAGCTAGAACCATAAATTGTGTAAACGTTTGAGAGTAAACTCCTCCACACTGTGGTGGAGTATATTCTGGCATCAATAATCCCATACCCACAATTTGTTAAAGGTGGGAGCCACCTGCTTAACATGACATCAGCTCATAAATCTTCATTTCTAAATAGATTTATAAAAGTGGTTTTAGATGATACAACATGTAAAATTAGGGAGAGTCTCTCTCCCGCAGACCTGCACGCAAGCATCATTTCCCTTCCTACGTAATCCACATGTAAAGGACAAACAACTCGTTCTTGAAGGACGGAAACAATCCACACGAGGTGGAGTTCCGCCATAGTTCTATGCTACGCTAACAATTTTAAACCACGTTTTGTTGAAAACTTCCACATGGCATGGTTCACATCCAAACTGCCAACATCTTTATCGGGTTTCCAGCCAAGCTACATTTTTCGCTGTTTGAAAATTTTTGCTCCATGCAGCAAGGTCACCTGTGATCAACAAAGGTTGGTTCCCAATTCCTTTACAACTTTTTCATAGATTCATGAAATTTTTATCGCGTAGTTTATGTCGCTTACGCCGCAAATATCAGACTTCTGCCCAGATAAAACCCTGTTGTAAAGGCTGAAATCTACAAGAAAAGCTAAGTCCAGACTTCTGCTCAACTCATTGCGTACATTACGAATTCCACAGAATAAATGACAGCTGTGGGTTCTAAAACACACTTACCGTACTACGCTGCACCGTAGCAGTTTTATTCTGGGCTGGTATTAATTCAGGAACACTCTATTAAAATGAAGAAAAAAAGGCATTTCAAATTAAGTTTCACAGAATGACAAACCATGCGGGAATATAACAGAATTGGTCTAAAATTTGGCTACGTATTTACCCTTACCCGCTGTGGGGTATGGATCGGGGCCATCGCATCCAAATCTGTCATGGGGAACTCGACTCCCTTTAGTTTGAGATCTTGATAAACCTGAACAACTCCAGCCATGTCAGAGTTGCCTTTGAAAGCATCAGCCCAACTCTAAAAATCAAATCAGTATTACATAAAAACAAATATAAATTTACGCAAATCCGTATCGTACCAGCACTACCCATCCAATCTTAATACCTGAATAAGACTGAGCACTTTTTCCTGGACAGCAGTTGGTGGATCATTCTTTGGCCCTATTAGCTTCACTAATTCTTGCACAAATTCTTTGCTTGTAGCTAGTAGATGAAACTTTCTACCACAATTTTTGACACAAGTCTCAAGAACCTAATTCAATAAAAGTAACATTGCAAGCCATTTAATTCATTAATTATCACCCCTACCCCCAAACATTTGAAAAACATCAATCACGCCACATGACATACATATACCTATGGCATTCACATCAGACATACACGCTAGGGATGGGTCAGTTTCAATCTGGTTTCGCTTTCGGTCACAAAACAGCTGTTTCATTTTTTTGTCCCCCTTTTTCAAAAATAAGGTTAAGGTTACTAGTTTCCAACTCGCCCCTGCTTTCATTTTATGTTTCAAAGCATCATCGGCCTGGACGTATCCGAATTTTCTTGCTGTAGGATGTTCTATTTATAAGGAAAGCACACAATACCACACAGAAGAACACAATAAAAATGTTCACTTAAATTTTCGGCGAATTATCGCGTTCGCCTTCACGAATTTTAAAAGAACGATGTAGTGACTAGTAGTTTTCTAACTAACTTCTGATGACGGCAAACGTGCTAATTCACCGAAAATTTCAGTGAATATTTTTATTGTGTTCTTTGGTGTGGTATTGTGTGCTTTCCTTCTATTATGTCGTGTCTATACCACAGTAAATGCCGGTTACCGTGTGAAAATTCATTAAGTGTCATTTAAGTGAAAAGGTAACTTCATTTCACGGAAGTTTGTGTTTGAATGCGTGTCGTTGTTTGGACGGGAGCGCATAAATGTTATGAACACGTCCTATACCATGAAGCCTCGTTTTGGAACTGGAATCATTTCAAAGTCGACTAGACTTGGGATGTGCAAACTGGTTTATCACTACAATGGCATGCAAGCAAATGTCTCAAACGCCAAAACATGGAAAGTACAGCGCAGAATTATTGAATTAAATGATTGTAGATGCTTTGTTGTCATTTATATGTAAGAAATTATAAGTACTTAAGAATTCAAGAAATCAACCTTTCATATTTTGAAAAAAGTGTACGAAAAACTGACAGAAAAATTCGAAATCTGTTACCAATCCCTAATATGTGCACAGCCCCTGTAAAAATTAATCACACTCACCGTCAAAGCGTACATCACCACCGTATAATTCTTGCCAGCATTCTGCTGCAGCCGGCGTCGCAAAGCCTTTACAGCATCTTTTGGCCTGAAAAATGAAAAATAAAACAATTACAAGCTATTATCTTCTACAGAATAATCGCCATTAAATAGATTCTTACTTACCCATCTTCAGTGTCATTGATCATATCGCAAATTTCCATATTTAACGCCCAGTTTTCCGAAGCTAAAGCTGCATCTGTTGCTTGTTCTGAAAAGTAGAAACATAAACCCATGAGACGAATCAATCATCTTCCACGAACAACCAAGTTGCCAAAACTGAAAGTCTAATCCTACACAATTAAAAAATTTGCTTGAAAACTTCGCTTTGTGGCCACTTGTTTAATTATAACTCTGAAATCATAGTGATCTTGTACGGAGAGATGAGAAAGGTGTTAGAACGAGAATAGGACAGAACGTGGCCAATGTGAGGAATAAAAAAAACGACAACGGCATCACAGCTCGCTGTTGGAATCAAAACATCGTATTGAGTGGGGAAAAACTGAAACGCTAGTGGCATCAAACTTTAAAAAAAGACCAACATCTGAGATGCTGGAGTCGACTGCCATTAGATTGCACGAAATGGGAGGTGTTTCCCTAAAGAACATCCAAGGACCATCATTCCCCCGAGTGGAAAAAATCGTTGGAAGAGACTTGAAGCAAGACTGGGCACAAAGTGAAAGCTCGACGAGCTAGTGAAAGCGCTACCCGCAAAATAAGGGAGGCCATGACAAGCTGCAGTTATGGACTCGAAAGCAGACAACGATGTAGTGCACACAAGAACCAATAAAACTTTTGTCCTAATGCCTGAAGAAGATGGCAGCCAGCCATTGAAAAGTTGCAAGACGTAGATATTGTCTTCTTTGTAAAAATGAGCGCTAAATATATTCGTAATTCTCCCAATGACGACTCAAAATTTAATGAAAACTTTCATCTACTGTATTCAACAATTCAAACTTAATTTTTTTTCGGAAATTCTGTTGGTCAACAGGATTTTTGCTTTTTGGCGTGCTTTTCGGGGTTAGGCTATAGCTTACGAAATTGCAACAATTTTTTGTGACCCAAAAGTATTTGTAAATATTTATTTCGATTTATCTCAATTGATTATAATGCCTTAGTAAAGAGCGTGTTGGACACTCATTTGGAGTAGCCAACATATAGCAGAATATTCCACTTTGCTTGAACACACTACGGTAGTTACGTAAAAAAGTGGACAATATTTTATATGTATATTATCAGAATAAAATCATAGAAAAAAATAAATCATTGGAATAATAGTTAACACCGGTTACCGGTTTTTTTTTCAGAATATAACTTTGGAAGCCAGGAATTATGACGTCCACACTGTCAGAATTATTAAAATTTATGCAGTTCTGCATGGTAAGCTCACGCTGCCACCATTAGCATCTCAATGCTGCTGCGACTGGAACAAAACACGTTGATTTTGCATCATTAGTCACATAGTTTATTATGCTTGGCATGTTGTTCCTGAATGGAGTATCGTCACTTGCAGCTAGCAATATTAGTACTGAACAGTGGTATTCTTCAGAATAAATTGCTTAGCTGCCGCCTGGAAGTGTCACACTATTCTGACCGGCCGGACTTCGCAAGGTTAGTTCCAGTGACCATGCTGATCAGATGACAAACAACAATGACCAAAATTGTTAAATGTTAGTTTTACTGTAGGCTCAACATTTCACGACTATAACTCACTATTCGCCAGGAAGGGGGAATACATGCCATTTTCTTCGAAGAAAGTTATATTATGGAATATACTCGACTTTTAAAGTCATGTTGCTTCTAAACCGTCACGAATATCAGTCGCTAATCGCCAAAACTGGAACAGCAGCAGCAAACACTACTAGTGAAAAACAAATGAACTTGTAAAGAATTACAAGGGCTATCCAAACAATGTTTTATAATTATGGGCAATACCATGTATCCTCTTTACCGAATGTTTCAAGCAAGTAGTACTATAAATCGTTAAGTTATTTCTAACATTGCCAGAAGATAAGTGGAAATGACAGTTAATATTAATGCGTAGTGAACAGATTGCCGGTTCTAGCCATCTAGTGTGAAATGGGTGAAGAACACGAGATAATCTCTCAAATGGCATTCACTCTTATTCTACTAACGGAAAAAAAATTGTAATCCAGCCCAAAAAATCTTGCGTTTTTCTTTCCATGGTTTAGTTTAAGTATCAGATGGCACTCGTAGATCTAACCAATTGTGGCTGCGAGACAGACACATGTTGCACATGATGAGTCATAGAGTGAATGATTTGCAGCCAGATATGCCTCTTTTTCCTGTTGATGAAACCTTAAACTTTAGTAAGCAACTAGAAGTAAATTAGGCCGGTCTAGTCAAGTTGTGGGAGATCTTTAAACTGCTGTTTGAAGAACTATATTTCGTTGTACCCAAGTTGTTAGTTTATTACATTTTTCTTAAGCATCCCAACCCTTGTTTTCTACTCGCAAACCAATGATGTTGATAGCCAACGACGCAACTATGACGTTGAACTGCCTCAATGAGTCTAATGCTCCTTAATTAGGCTGAGCAAAAGAAAATTTATCTCAATTTGAATGAACACTGTGGATTTGTTAGCGGAGCAAGCCAGCAAAGCAAAGCCTATAATGGATACCAAACTACAAAATGTTGGTTGCATTTTGTAGGTTGGATTGGAATGGAATTTGCTATAATTTTTCAAGGACTCCTCCAAGACTAATATAATTTTTTACATTGACCTGTATTAATCAACAAACATGCTCAAATAAGGCTGCTCAGCTTCAAATAGGGTTTAGTTTTACTGGGGAAGGTTCAACAACATCTCGTCGAACACTAAATGAAAATACGAAGTTTACCTTGAAAGTTGAAAGACATCGTAAATCAAGACACCACACAAAATTACAAGATGAAAGATATTTGAACAGCATATCTTGCAAATTTTCAGCTAATACCTCCAGTGCAGTTGACTATCGAAAGTTTGTTTATTATTTTGTTCAAATAATTATCTTTGATCTTGAAATTATGCGCGTTTTCTTATTAAATGCTAAAATGTTCATATTTGGGAAGAAAAAAAATTAGAAAAAAAAACTGTTTTTTGTTGATGTTATAAGTTAGGTTAGGTCAGTTGCCTTGGCTGAGCACGGTAATGCGTTTCACCAGGAATAGTTTCCCCTCAGCGGATTTATTTTCCTAAATTTTAATATGTGTGAAACAGCTAAAGGATCGTTTACATTCAAGTGTACAACTCAAAAACAAACAACGACTGATCCGAAGCAGTAGTGTGTCCAGAACGCAGAAAGCCAGATGAAGATACTCGGCGTTTGCACACGTAACAAGACTATCGAAAATTGGTTGTTGAGTCAATATTGAAGTTTGAGTATTTTCATAAATTCTGAATTTTAATGACCAACAAACACATGGAGCAACAAAAATTAAAATATAAGCTCATCAGCATTTTACAACAAACGCACAAATTATTTGAAACAAAACTGCACGTTTGGCTTTATCTTGCTCAAAGCAATGCCCCTGTTTTTTTTTCACTTCAAATACCGATCGTACGGATAATTTACTTTGGTTTTCGTTCATTTTCACTTACTTTTTTGTAACGCACCACCAAAAGTGTTCCAGTTCTTCAAACTAGCAAATTTTCGAATGCCTATACAGGCATTCTTTCTCAGGCTTAGGCAACGAGACGCACACGCACCAACTGTCCTACTGCCACAACGAACGTGATGATTTAAATTCTCTCCCCCCCCCCCCTTCATTGTATCAACTTTTCAAGTTGCTGCTGTAAAGCTCTGTGTGTGTCGCTGTAGCAGCGAGAAACTTCTTCCACTTTGTCTCCAGTTTTTCACACATTTCGGGGGTCACAATTTTATTAATTTGCTTAAATGCAGGGTCTTGGACATTCATAAGCTGCACCGTTTTATCCTGGCAGTGCCCGTATTTTTATTACGACTAAAAGAAAAAAAATGAAATTCAAGGATGTTCATGGATGTACCGAACAACATCAAGGAATTCAAGGCCTCCAACTTTTTAAATTAACAAATTCAAGTATTTTCTAGGACCTTGGGTATTTCCGTCTCAATTTTTTTTTGGGAGGGAGGAATGGGGGGGGGGGGGGGGTCAACCTGATCATTTTGGCCTTGTTAGTGTACTTATTTGTTAAATCATTGTCTTCTGCACCTTTGGATTTTATTCAGATTTTTTTTTCAGGCAGACTGGGTTCGGAAAACCTTTTTTTTCTGGCAAACCCAGCACAGTACTCAACAGTGATGCTTGACAGTAGCCGATAGATAAGACGTGCATTATAAATTATGGCTACGATTTATCTACGTTCGGCAAACATAAGCATAGCTTTAACGGCAGCTTTACTAACTTATATGAAGCTATCAACCTTTCTTCAAGTTTTATCTTTAGACACCTGGTCAACCACTGTGCCTACCCAATGCAATATTTAAAGCCACATTTTGTCAGAATCACAAATCTATATACTGGCATTCAGCGAGTATTCAGCCATTACTCGGTATGTATAATACCGTTCGCGTTCGAGGTCTCATCAGTTGCAGCAATGCTCAGAAAGCAAACTACTTGTACTGCCAACAACTAGTACTGCCCTTAAGTCCCACTGAGAAAAACGCATAATTCAAATTTGTTTTTTCTGTTGACGTTTGTTGTTGCTGTTGCGAGCAGGACTCTGGGCTTGGCCTGAAGAAGGTGGCAGAAAATTGGCCACCGAAAATTCGCCTGTCATTGACAATTACAACATTTTTTGGGTTAGCGTATCCTTATTGTGAGAAGAAGCCTGAAGAAAATAGGAGCACCATATTTTTACACCTGTATGAACAAAATGCCTATCGAAAATTTGCAAAATACTGAGAAGTATTTTTGGATTTGAGTTTGAGCGTCAACAAATTTGTTTACCGTAAATATCTTCGGTGATTAGTCGGATTTTATCTGATGACAGATTTCGTTTGGTATGCCAGATAAGGCTGATTTTGCATGTACGCCTGCACCACCTCTTATGATCACCATTGCCTAAAGCCATTTGAGAAATAGCTGACAAGCGGAAACTTCTGCAATGCGGGTAAAGGAGTGAGCCATCAGGGAACAATAAGAATATGGATGCCAAACAAGCACATGCCATCCTTACACGACTCACTAACTGGTATTCAACAATTTCACCATTTCAGTTGTGCATTTAGTTGGTATTCGGCACTTTTAACTATTTAGTATTTAACGAGTTCATCATTAGGTATTCTGCACCAATTATTCGGTGCAGCTCACGCATTTACTCTGGCCAAATTGCTGTTAGCGTTGAAAGGTATTGGGAAGCGCTAAGAGCTGGTTTAAAATGCAACGATGAACCAACAACCGAGACAATGTTGAGAGGTGGGAGGGGTCCTTGCGAGAGTGCATGCCTTTATAAGTGAGTCTTTCACAGAGATGACAATGCAGTGCTCCCGACCACCAGCCAACTTGATTGTAAGGTGGCTTGAATGAATAAACCAAAAGGGTCGACTGATGACTGATCTTGGAATGAGGTTATTCCATGGCCAGACATCCCAATAATTTGAGAAATCCGACATTGTGGAACCCGAACAGGTACTTAACCCAGGACTGTAGACCCTGGCAACACTGAAAATGTGCAGTGTGTCCGATATTGGTATAATCTGTATTTAATGGTATTTTTGTCACATTGGTATCGGACCACTGTAAGGCTTCCGATACAGATATTCATTATGCCAAGAAACGCAACCGTTTTCTCTGCAAAATTTGACACCAAGCACGGCAAAAGCAGCAATAACCAAGTGAGAAAAGCAAAGCAATTTTCTCAGTTTGTAATGAAAATATAGAACGTGATGGTTCTAACGCACTGAATTTTTATGACCAACTTAAAATCTGACTAGAAGATGAATGCACTGAACCCATAATTAGGAATAAGAGTAAAAATGCTGTTTTTGCTGTAAAGAACTTTTTGTATAATCTCAGCAGTTGGAACCCATGCAAAACCAGACACTTTATAGTTGCATTTGTACGGAAAATAAATTTTTAGTCGTGTTTTTAATCATTGGTATCGGATCAGATCAGTTTACCCATCATCGGTATCGGATCTGATCAGCAAAAAATCGTATCAACCGATCCCTAAAAATGTGTCTCATTACCATGACAAACCAATACAGCTAAGCTAAGCGTCTAGTCTCCGGCCATTACTGTTCATCACTTTTACATTTGTTTTTTATTTGAGAATAAATATTCCCAGTAAATGTGACATCTTTTGAAAGTTTTTAATAAGTTACTAGTGATCTTGCCGTTTTCCTACCAAGGTTCATAGTGATTTGCCATTCTCTGGTTGACTGGCAGCTAATACGGATGTTTGAAGGTGTTGCTGCCAGAACGAACAATTAAAAGTTTCCAATCTGCCGTATTACACTACCAATTTAAATATTGACCAAATCAAACCCAAGGATGTGGACATGAGACCTCCTTTCCAAATCCTCGTTGTGCTAGAATTACCACAACTGATCCACTTTACTTTTTACCACGCCATTTTTGGGACAAAGCCGTTGTCTGGCCATCATAAACCATCAAATCTTGGCAAATAAGCTAACCATCGTTTACTATGAATTTCAAACGTTCAAAATTTCAGATTTTACAAGTTACGCTTCAATTCAGAAAAGGAAATACTCCATTGCATTTAGCGAATTTTCGGTAGGCTGTTGACGAAAAGATGTAAAATTTCAGTCCTTCCATCTTCTTCAGGCGTCTACAATAAGTGCTTCTTTCTGTTTACATCATTGTTTTGCTCTTGCTATCTTCGTTAGCAGACGACGACGCAGGTTTGTACTGTACCGTAACGAAAATAGCAAGAGCGAAACAACGATGTAAACGGAAAGAAGTTCTTATTGCAGGAGCCTGAAGAAGATAGGACTGACATTTTACTTCTTATCGTCAACAGCCTATCAAAAATTCGCAAAAATACGATGGAGTATTTCCTTTTTTGAATTGAAGCAAATCTTGGACTTTTTCTTCTATCATCCCGTCTGCATGTACCTCACATTAGCGGAGGTTTTGTTTTTTACACCAGTTGCTTTTGTTATCGCCTCATGCAATCGTGCATGGGACGCTACCCTTCTGCTAATGGTCTAGTCCTTTCAACGAGGGGGGGGGGAGGGGCAAGTGATAGTAGCTAGTCCCAAGATTCGGTGGTTTGAGGACCAAATTAAGTTGCCCAAAAAAATGTTATTGGAAAAAGTTGTTCAGCATATGAATTGAGGTAATTCTAGCAAAAACAGACATAGATCTGATGATAATCCCACAACAAGGCATTCCGGCCTAGTACGATGCATCTCATCTAAATACAGCATTTCCTTTTAATAAATTCTTCACGCTACTTAACATACAAACCATTATCAATGTAGGAAATGCGTTCTGTAAAGTGAATCAACTGTTTTGAGTCAACAAGGTGTGACGGGAAAAAAAACAGCTGTATTGCGTCTACGTGCTTTCAAACAACAGGAAAAAAACAGCTACGTTCGGGATCAGGAACACTGGGCAACAAGACCATGTCGCAACAAAATCACGAACAAGCAAAATTCAGTTGCCACACCAATTGGATCCACCACACTATCAAAAAACAATAAATCTCACAAATTTACCAAAACTATTCGGCTAGACTTTCAAAAGATTTTAGGCCTAAAAACACTTTTAACACAGCAGTAAGGTGGCTCGCAATCACAACATCACTGGTTTAAAAGACATCGTTAAATCAACACGTGCATAGATATTGATCTATTTTCGTTCGAGGCTTACCTATCCGTTGCCCCACGGGCGTACTGAAAGGATTGCCCCCGAAAAAAGCCATAATTGCTGAGGGCAAGGGCAGATATTCGGTTACTTTCCTTCCGATTGCGTTGTTGCTTCACTACAGCAGATGGGTGCGACGTCATGAATCACGTGATGTCATCATACCAGACGTACACAAGCCAACACCAAGTCTGGGTAATCGATCATTTACTAACACTAGCAAATTCCACTACAATGCTGCTCTTAGATACAAATTTAATATTAGATTATCAATTTCTGTAAACTCAGTCACGTTAGACTTCTGTGACTGCGAGTCTTTTAGTATCCTGTGTAATCGAGTATGTTATTGCATTCCTACAGTTTCGCAATACATTCAATGCTATTTTCCCAAAGATGGCGCTCACCACCATAAAATATTTTAAAAAGGGTTGCGGGTGAGCCTCAGGTTTATCTTTCTTCCAGCAGAAAATAAATCTAAAGTGACGGCGTTTTAATCGATTAAAACGCACCAAATATGCACCACGCTATGATAAATCATAGCGTGGTGCATATTTGAAACAAAGTGAACGAAGTGTAGTTATTAATCTAAGTTTGAAAGAAACTTTAATAAATTAGAGAAAGGAAGTTTCGTTCAAAATGTGGCTTACTTTAACCAAAAATTTATGCTTTAACTTACATTTTTAATTTCTTTTTTTGCATTTTGCATTGATACGGGGGTCGGGGGAACAAAATCCGCGTGATGTTGCCGCGCTGTTGACCTTAGTTAGCACCTCTCAAAACTAGACCTCGATAAGTAGCTCCAGGAACAAATGAACATGCGAGCCCACTGTGTGTCGACTTAAACCAACTAACAAAACCGAATCTAACAGCAAAGCTAACAGCAACAATATCAGAGCAGCGATAAAGCCAATTAACACGGGCAAACTTACTGGGGTGCTAAGTAGCGAGGTCCGGTTTGATAGGTGTATCTGCAAAGTACTCCAGTTAGACGAAATAATTATTAAAATAAAATTCACAAGGAAAACTGCATGTAAATTTTTGCTACACAAATATTTTACGAATAATTGTGACACGGGCACTCATCGGTTGTTGTTATGAATGTGAAACTCTCGGAAAATAGTTTATTTTTAAAAGACCGGACCCAATACAAACAAAGCAATAAACGGAGCATCTTGCAGATAGCGACATTCAGCGTTGCTAGGTTACCACACGCGTCCACCTGGAGGAACACTCAAATGAGTCGCCGGATAATTGCGATATTCGTATTCAAATATGTCAACCTTTTGACCTAATTTCTGTAGTTAAAAACGGTTCTGCGTGGAAATGGTTAGCATCTACGATTGCACGGAACCATGTGTTATCGACGAGCAATTGCTTCGCCTGGCAGTCGAGGAACAAAGACCAGCTGGTGAAGCTGGACGATTAGTACAGGCCGAAGGTGTGCCTTTCGATCAAGTAGAAGTGCTCGTTTTGAGCTTTAAGAGTAAGTGAATTGCTGTAAATAAATAAATAAAACAAAAATAAATTTGGCAAATACTAAGATTATTTGGGAAAAAAAAGTTTATTAGTGTCATAATTAAGCTGGTAATTTAATTTGTGAAGGAAAGGGAAAAATTCTTTTTTTCGGTAATTCTTTTTTAAGTACTACTAGAGTAAGAAATTAGATTCAATATTTATGGTTTTTATGTATTTACTCTCTTACTTTTTTTAATTTTCGTATTATATCTTTTATTTTTTCTTATTATTTCCCTCCTCCCCTTTTTATTAATTTTTTCTTATTATAATATTTTATAAGGAGTACTCTAGAAAAAAAAAAAAAACAGTGCCTCTTAGAAAAAACAGTCTTAAAAACCATCGTACTCTACAAATTTACTCACACTTCAGCAATTCGAAAACCCACTATCCGAAAATGCGAGATCTTGATGGCCATAAATATGATGCTTGCTAGCCTAGGCTATGAAGTCGAGCCCTACCAAGACAACGTTTGGCAGGGGTGTATATTCCTCCTCCCCCAACCCACTCCACTCCAAAAAAACCTCACACTCACCAAGATATTTTTTTTTCACTTTAAAAATAAGGTTAAAATTTAATTCAACAAGTGGGCCTGGGATAGTGTTGTAAGCTCCCCAAGTATCCACAGAAGATAAGACATATTTTAAGATAAACTACTGTTGTATGACACATGGAAATCGTGCTTTTTGTAACCGTCATTCCTAAGACTTTAACTTGGCATTTTTTTTATTTTATTTTAATGTTTACATATGCCGAGTGACAATTTTTTTTAGGGGTGCAGCAGCAGATTACTGATATTTTTACAGCTAAAGGGCTCAATCAGGCTCGGACTGGCCATAGGGCCATTGTGTCAATAGCACAGGTGCCCTTAGGCTATTAGACTTTCAGCACCCCTTGGTAGTCTATTTATTTCCTCCTCCCCGCGAAGAAAAATGAATGGTTTTGGATTCCCTGTCCGCTGATGACCCTTTCCTTCCAGGCACAAATTCCCTTCTCTCTCCCTTTACTTACTATTTTAACACATTTTTTAAACTCCCCCCCCCCTCCATCCCTAAAGCGCTCCGAAGCCAGAAATGACGACAGAATATGAAAATAAGCAAAGCTTCTTGAGCTCAATCCCGGACTTTGATTCTGCTTGGGGAGCTTAGAGTGCTTCCCAAAACCCCTAGACGGTTGGAGGCACCATCACTTCATCAACGTTTCCTGTAAAACGCATAGCGCCCTTCCCCGGTCAGTTCGGTAAATGGCACAGGTGCCCTTTCCTACCCAGTGCAACAGGGTTGGCATGGTATTTACCAGGGGTGGTTTTTACCAGGTTTTTACCACCCAAGGATAAACTACTTTTTCCAAGTTAAAGACAAAAATAGGTGTATAACGTGTAAAATATAATTATATTACTTTTAAAAATTAAATAGTGTTAAATATAATTAAAAGTGTCTTCAATTCAACGGATTAGATTCAAGATTAGGTGTTTGCTGATGCAACGTTTACATAGGAAAATGAACATAATTGTGTGTTAAAGTACAAAAATTATTATTAATTGAAATGCTAAAAATTCTCATAATGAACGTTTCTATGTTAGTAGTTTCACTACATTGTTACTTGAATTTTCGTTTCAAATAGAATTGCTAAGTACTACTATTAGTGTTAATGAGCAGTTAGGTCCCAAACTTAAACAATGCGTGTAATAAAAAAATAAGTATAAAAAATAACATTTTTCCCACTTAGCTGGTATTTACCAGTGCCCTGTCCAAAACTAGTTTTTCCCGAGAAATTCCCAACCCTGCAGTGCAACTCTGGGCTCAATTGGATGAAATACTATGTATGTAATGTCATCACATGCAAGCAGTAAATATTTCTAATCATGTCAACTGATCGCAAACATGAATGAAGTAGCATATGGCCAGTAACGGAGAATTACTAACAAATGGCAAGCTGCAGCATCGATAGCCATTTGTTGCTAACTAGTTCTGTCTCGCCCTTAATTTCAATAGGCGAAGGGACACACAAATAAATTTCTTTTTGCACATCAAACAAGCCACGTGCCTCCGTAATTATTGAGTGTAAAGTTGGTGCACCAACATGCACTAGGAAGCAAGTGGTAAAGTTAAGCCTAAAGACATGACGGGAGATTTTTTTCTATACATTGACCGTCTAGTGATAGTGATATTGTTAACCTTGACCACTTGCTCCCTAGTGCACGTGGACGCACCAAGTTTATGTTCAATAATTAAGGAGTTTGTTGTGTAAAAAGACATTTCTTTGTGCATTCCTTCGCTTGTTGAAATCAAGTGCTACGTATAGCTAAATAATGGTAGACGGCGCTAGATGCTGCAACCTATCATTCGGTGAATCGCACCTTTAAGTAAAAACAACTGTTTGACAACAAGTGACGGCCTTAAGTTACCTTGTCGGTGAGTCCCAGCACGCTTTATAACAAAAGGATTTCTACGACAGTTGTCCACATGTCTCTACTTCTGCACTTAGCCACTTTATATTGTTTTCAATTTGTTGCTGGCCCCAGATCTACCTCCCCCATACATGCCGTCAGTATTAGCGTGGATTCCATGTAAAACTGATTATCGAAGACATGTGTATACCTGGTAAATATTGAAAGCTCGAAAACTAATGTGTGTATATTTTCATTGCGTAATTTTCAGCTATTTTAAAAATCGAAAATCTTTGGTGCTTCAGTAATCTGGTTCGCCTGAACTTAGATAATAACTTGATCGAGAAGATTGACGGCCTTGGTGCTCTAATGAATCTTAGGTGGCTGGGTGAGTACACAATATTTTTAGCGAATGACAAACTTCCCATCTTTGGGTCAGGGTTTGAAAAGACCTGAGTTTTTCTGAAAAACAACCAAACCCACATATTTTTTCGGGCTTTATCAGGTTCTTTTGGGTTTATTGGGCTTCATCAAGCCTAACTTAGGTTTCTGTTTTAGTTCATGAGGCAGTCCAATTTTGAATTATTTAGTTCATGAGTGTTTACAGTACTAATGGCAGTTAGGCTTGGTTAAGGTATTAACGTAATAATGCCATTACCATTGTATGCATCACTGTTTAACAAAAACCTTTCCATACGAATAGTTAAACAGCTTGAACGTATTTAATAATTTATTACAAAAGGCACTGGTTATGTTAACTTTTTATATAGATTAACTGTTATTTGCATTTAGGATATAGCAGCAGGCCGGATAATTTTTATACTGGTAGGGAATAAATAGGTAAAATAGCTGAAAAAACCCTCTAATGGGTTTTATCGTGGGTTTTTTTTTTCAGGTGGGTTGTGTAATGTTCTATTCCAATGACCATTTGACCAGAATAAACATTATTATCTAGGATGGCATAAGGGCAATCAATAATGTACAAAACACTAATAAGGCATTAAATAGGTAGGCTAAATAATAAGCAACCATTCATCTAATACTGGGCCTTTAATGGACACTCCGGCGTACACAATATTGACCCCACAATATGGCCAATGAAATCAATGACAAATTCTTATGATTTTGATGTATCAATTACAGTTATTCGGCAATGAGTCGAACGAATGCATTACGGATTAAGTCGAGTGGAAAACCTAATCATTATTATATTCTCTAAATTAAATTATGGAATCTCGGGTTAATTTAGTAGCGTACGTATTGTTACTAGTTAAGCTAAACAATCATAGCTATTGCTATTGAATCAGAATACTTATCTCTATTATAGAAGCTTAAGTGAGGCCATCGGCACTCGGCTTTAGCTCGGTGGCGTAGCCCCGTCACCAACTGCAGCACGGCTTCTGGCCTGGCGTACTTCGAATCGGGACCTCCTGAATTTGACTGGCGTGAACTAGTCAGCAACTGTTGAGCGGCTGATGATCAACTGATATCATGCATTCCGAGGTTCGGTTTAAATACTGTAGAGTTATCGGCCATGGTCGATTCATTGTAGTATTGATTTATTATTGAAATGCTAAATATAGTAACATTCTGACAGCCTGGGCCCTTATCGCCAAATGGGACCTCTACGCATGTCAATCATTTCATTGTTGCTTTCGGGTTCATTAATTGTTCCCCGTATTCGGCGCTTTGAAGTTATATGCCGCCATAATTAACTGTCCCATGTGGGAGGGATTTATTGTTATTGCTTGAAGTGATCGATCACGAGCGACAATGTTATCGTAATTAAATCTACTTCTAGAAAGTCATTTATGTTCTACGAAACTGTCGTAAATATTGTCAACTGGTAATGCCATCCTTTAAACTCTAACAATAGGTGTAATTACACTTGTTCAGGTTACAAATGATCTTGCCGCCTCTTGGTCATCTTTGAAGAGGACTCCCAATTATATTTACTATCTGGAGTCGTTTTGATCTATCCGAATAAATATTCGGCTCATGCATTTAATAAATGTATGATATTATGCAAATATGTATCTAATTAATTAGCTGTATTGTTTCTGTTATGAATATTAATTAAGCCATTAATGATTTCCTTACAGGTTGGACTCAAAAAAATCCGCCCAGCAAACCCATCTTTAGGTTAAAAGTTTAATCTGTAACTCTGCTTACCTTATCTTATATTAATTGTTTAAAGACATGAAATTGTCCAGAGAAATGTTTCCAACACAGCTCCATTAAATGATTAACTTTGTCTTTAAATGTTCCATATTTCAGATTTGTCCTTCAACAACATTCAAGTAATTGAAGGTCTGGAGAAACTCAAGTTACTGGAAGATTTAACTCTTTTCAGCAATCAGATCAGGAACCTTCCTAACTTGGATGTGTTGCAAAAGCTTCAAGTTTTCAGCATTGGTAACAATTTCCTGGAAGACTTGGATAACGTAAGAAATCATTTTTCACCAAAAAACTATATTTAATCTGTCAACACAATCGGGCAAATAAGAGAAAAAAATATGAAACACCTTTGAACTTGTAAACATTCTTGTGAATGGGTGATTTGTGTATGTCCCCTTGCGAACTGTAAGGATGGTGGGAGTTTTATGTAATTTGTTCCTTTATGTCTTGGTTTGTTAGTTGAGCCCCGTGCACCTCATTTTTATACAATGCTTGGCTGGACGACAGTGAGCTTACACCCATTCATAGGTTAGACTGGTGGTTTTCCATTTCTTCCTTTAAATTGGTTTACACAAAATAAAGCAGTTTCCCATTTCGTCCATTGATATCCTGTGCAGGCATCTTGCTTAAGAATATTTGACCTATTCTTGCTGTGGATTTGTTTGATATTGGCATGTCCAAGGCTCCCGTTTTCTACCCTTGCACAGATTCTAACATTTGTAAGATGGGTTAGATATTTAATGGGACTTGAAGAGCAATTCAACCATACTTGTAGAAAAGCATGTGTTTGTTTGGGGCCCAGAGGTTGATTGCCCAAATTTTCCATCAACAATACATGTCGTAATATTACGTCTTTTACTGACTGGTACTAGTCATTGACATTGCCCTTTACATTGCCGGCCACTCATCCATTTTCAGTGGGGGTACCGTGCAAGGAATGAACATGCTCCCCCTTTTTTAGTGATGCCACGACAAGAAAGAACATTTTCGCCCTTTTCATTAATTTTACTGCTTTTGGATTGGTTGTCACAATGACTGCCTTTCCCCGTTACTGACCCTC
>JAHWFP010061589.1:0-34919 GCA_023313725.1 Lithobius niger
TTTTTAATTTCCATTCCCAACTTTACTTTGGTTTTCATACCTGCGGCTACGGCAGCTGCTGCCAACTTCTCTTTGAGATCAGTTTTGCTAGATTTTGCTACTTTTACTGCATCGGAGGCCAACTTTCTATCAGCTTCGTGCCTTCGTTCCAAGTCTGGTTTGGCAGAGTATTCGATGTCGTGCTGTTTGCAGACCTCATCCAGAGAATTGATGGCAGCGTCGCCTCTGTTCAGTCTCTTGTTCAGTTTTGTTCCCGGACCGCAATAGTTGTATCCCGGAATGTGAAGTTCCACCGGCAACTTGTCTATCGCGCTGTTCAACAATCCAGAGCCTCTGCTCTTCTGAAACTGTGCTTTCCTCGTGCTGCACACTTTACACTCGCCCTTCAGTAGTTGTCGATAATTCTTAGTCACAATGTGCCTAACATTTTTACTGGCTCTAACTCTTTTGCATTTGAGGCAGTATATCTCTGTTTATTTATAAAATGAGAATGAAAAGGTATTTTAGATACTAGTTTTGTAGAGAATTTATCAAAATACCATTTTTTTCTTAAAGCAGCTGAAAGATGAAAGTGTTAAATTACGACATTGCCGATGTCAATAAGCGACCATCGACTGGTAATTTACTGAATTTTTCAGAGGACGTAAGGTGCATCATTTGCGGCCCTGCCGGTTGTGGAAAGACCAATTTAGTTATAAATTTCATTTGCAATCCAGGTTGGTTGAATTATGACAGCCTGCGCGTGTACTCCAAGTCTTTATTTCAAAACAAATATTTCCGTCTCAGGAGAGCTTTTGAGGAAATATGTCTGGGTGTAGCTCCCACCACCAGAAGAACTGCCATGTGGTAAAAAGGTAATTTTATGAGATGATTTCATGATTGAGAAACAAGACAGAATTGAACGCTATTTTGCCTACGGCAGGCATGCGGACGCCTTGATCTTTTATTTATGTCAGACTTACAGCAGGATACCCAAGAGAGTTATTTGAGATAATTCTAACATTATAATTCTCTTCAGGCAAGACGAAGCAAACTTCAAACATGTCTTCAATAACCACGTTATTGGTGACATGATTTTCGACGAGTTTCGTCGCATGTGTGGTGAGGTTTGGAACTCTGTTCCGTACGGATTCCTACTGATCGATAAAACTAAACCCTTGGATCGAAGGTATAGAAGAATGCTCCACTAACAACGACGTGTCTGCCGAAAGTTTTTGTTGAGATTAACGTACGTCTAGGTTTTTGTTGACATTAACGTTTGTTGACTTAAACATTATTTTATAAAGTTCTAAACCGTCATGTCTACTAAAACTAAAAATAAGAGAAGCAAACCCCAGAAAGAGGTCGATCAGTACGAGGCTCTAAAAAAGCGTCTGAAACAAAAATTTAAAAATACAAAACTGGAAAAGCACACAGAATCTGAACATTTGCAAAAGATATTCAAACCAATAGTTGATCCTATAGTAGACCAGACTAAAATGCAGATGCTACTGGGGAGCGAGGATTCGGCTCAGCGTCAACGACAAATCAAAGAACTGTTGGCTCTAGAGGCTGGACAGAAGAAACAAGAAAAATATCACAGGAAACGGTTAGAGCATATTCAGAAAGCTTTGGAAGCGGCAACGGGCCGCGTCGATACTGAAGACGAGAATATGGACAGTGATGATGGTGAGATACAGTTTCACGCGAGTGCCAGGAGATGACTCTCCAGTTTCATGGCACATTACCTGACGCGCCCTCAGACATGTCACTTGCCCTCACACCAAGGGATCTTAGGAGACAAATGGAAGAAGCCTATTTACTCGGCGATTCCGCAGTCAGACTCGGTCCACTAGCCACCAAGTATCTAAGCATGTTTGCCACTCGAGAGACTCTGACCGACGCCACTTTTGGCATTCGATACGATCCGGAGGCTAAACATTACATGATTGGTGCAATGGAGGTACAATTTCAAGATGACGACTTGATCGTGCGAGGAAAAAGTACGAAGGGACGGACGATTTGTGGCAATTGGTTATATTGAAAAATCCTACTAAACCACCACCTTCTGAACTTCCATGATATTCTGAAGAGGAGTAAAGCCATATATCACAACAACGATGACAGTAAGAGAAGACCAAAGTCCAGCACCGGTTTCAAGTGCACGACTTTTATAAAACCTGTTTGGGGCAGACCTGCCGAGGTTGTAGGGAAAGGATACCGGTTCTATAGAGATCCGAATGACTTGTGCGAAAGACTGAAGCTCCTCAGAGCCTCTACAGAGGCTGGCAATAATTCTCTGCACGAAGAATTCTTGCACATTTTCACAGAAATGCGGAGCAAAGCATTGCTGTCCGATGGAGAGTACCAAAAACTGATCGGTGAATTCAGTAGATGTTAACTAATGTATTAAACTAAAAATATGTCGATCATACTTTCCTCTGAAAAAACTGACGCTCAAAAATTAGCTCTAGTCAATCTGGAAACTTACAACTCCATTCCTAACGTTATAGAGGACGTGACAGATTCTTTCACCTTCAGCACGGACAGCGGTAACACCCGGATTAAAATCGTGGTACCAGAAGGTTGTTATGAATTAGACGAAATTATAAACATCATTTACACAAAATTCAAAAAGAGCAAGCATTGGGACGAGACTAATAACGTTTCCTACGTTCTATTAAATGGCAACGTAAACACTCTAAAGTGTGAACTAACTATTACTGACAGGAGATATAAGGTTGATTTTTCTGAACCGTCCAGTATTGGAAAGATTTTTGGTTTCGAAGCTAAGACTTACGAATTTGGGGAATACATCGGACCAAACACTGTCAACATAATAAATGTAAATAGCATACTGGTACATTGCGACTTGGTTTAGGGTCTTACGTGAACGGATCATCGCAACCGACCTTTTATTCGTTCTTTCCTACTGTCCATCCCGCCTACAAGATTGTTCAGTCCCCACACAATTTCGTGTACCTACCTGTTACGAAAAATATTATTCACTCTATGCGCGTGTGGCTGACAGATCAAGCCGATAGACCGCTTAACCTTCGAGGAGAAACTTTGACTATGAGGTTACATTTGCGAAAGAAGAAAAACTAAAAACAATTACCTAAATTATGCCGATTAAAAATATTAAATTGAAAGTAACTGTCAATGACCCACCGCCCTACAAACCGCCACAGTCCACATTACCTGTAAAGGGAAACGAAACCTACCGATCGCGAAGGCGTCAATTCCTCACTCCCGCTAACTTCGAATTCGTGGCGAGACTAATCCTCTCTCAGAATGGAAACGAACGAAAATTACCTAAACATGACTGAGCCTTTTGTCGTTGACAAGTCGGTAGTCGAATATAATTTTCACGAATATTCTCCGATAGTCGGTTCGAACTTGAACCAGGTTAACTCGGATATAAGAATCACGGTGCAAACTCAGGACCTTTTCACTCATCCTCACCTGAGTTACCTCCACGTTAAGGGATCTCTCCTTAAAAGCGCAGACGGCAGTTCTTATGTTGCCACGGATAAGATAACTGTGGTCAATAATGTCGTGGCTTTCCTTTTCTCTCACATACAGTATCAAATAGGCGACAAAACAGTAGTTCAACTTAACTTTCCTGGGATCACAAGCACAATAAAAGGAATTGTTAGTTATGGACCTGAAGACCAAGCCGACAGGGGTTGATTTCTCGACAGCAACAGCGCTAGGTCAGCAGATCCTGACAGTAATGCCATCTTCAAGCACAAGCGAGACCTTCTCTTCAGTCATTCTCCCAGAGGCAGTTTTACATTCGCTGTACCCTTGTCTCACCTCCTCGGTTTCATGGAAGATTATACCAAGATTTTATACGGCACTCGTCAAACACTCATTTTGATGCGATCTGCTGATAACAATGCCACATTTAGAGACACGGGCTCGGTGCCGGCAAAATAGTTCTAGAGCACGTGAGCTGGTTTCTTCCTCACGTAACCCCCTCTGACGTACAGAAAAATAAGTTGTACAAGTTGATCGATTCTGGCACGAGCGTGCCGTTGGTCTTTAGACATTGGCATTCCAATCAATTGGATCTGCCTACATCAACAACGGCCGCTTGGCGTCTTATTAGTACTAGTGCTACTGAACGACCTCGTTGGATCATCGTGGATTTTCAAACAGACAGAGAGAAATACCCTGCCGTCTTTGACCACTGTAGTTTTAACGACGTTCACGTGACTTTAAATTCGGAATGTTATCCTTTTTTAGATCAAAATTTAAATTTTAGCCAAGGCGACATTTCTAACGTCTATCAGATGATTGATAACTTCAGACGACAGTACTACAGGAGAGGATTGCTGTCAGCTGGGCCCGCGTTCGAATTATCCACATTTAGCAAGAATTTCCCTTTAATTGTGATCAATGTAAGCAAACAAAATGAGCGGCTAAAGTCGGCGGTAATTGACGTACAGATAAAAATTAGATTTGGAGCTCACGTACTGGCAAATACGAAAGCATGGGCTCTAATCATAAGCGATCGCATAATGCACTTAAGATTAGACCGAAATAACGTTGAAGTTGCTGTGTGACTTAATGGAGTCTATTTTTTTTCTTAAAAAAAAACCATCGGAGTGGCTTTGAGTGCCAACCAAAAGAAACGCATGTTACAGCAGATCAAGAAAGGAAAAACGGTACAACTTCGGCTTAGAAACTCTCAGCTGAACAAGGGCACCTCGAAATTACTAGTCACTCAATCTCAACTCGGCCGAATTCATAAGGCACGCAAGACAGGGAAAGGTTTACATCTGAAACTTTCTTGTACACAACTGAAGAAGGGAGGAATTCAACCTGCGTTACTTTTGCTGGCGTTGGGAGCACTGGGCTCATCCGCAGCAGGTGCCGCAGCGATCGCCAGAAGCGTCACTGCTACAAAGAATAATTCTAGACAGTTAAAAGAGCTTAAGAGACACAATGAAGTAATGGAAGCTCTGGCACTCAGAAAAGGACGGAAATTTAAAAAAACACCGTCAAAAAAAGACGAAAAACTACCAACTGCAAAGCTCGTGGGAAAGGATTTTTTATGAAGCCGGGATATCTTTAAACAGACCTATGACAAATGTGGATTTGAACAGAGACGCCAAGAAACTCGGGATTACCAATTTCAGAGGTACATTTACTAAAGACTTGCTTCCACAATGACGTTGGGCAAACGGAGAGTGTGGAATAGTTAATTTGCAAGACTCAAGTGGAGGAGAAGGTACACATTGGGTTGCGTCTGATAGTAAAGGCCCATCTTGTTCATATTTCTTCGATTCCTTCGGTTTGAGTGCACCCTTAGAAGTTCAAAGATATCTTGGCAAACCTATAAAGAATCACGTGAGAGTTCAAGAAGCACACGAGGTTCTGTGCGGTCAATATTGTTTATTCGTTCTACGAGGATTGTCGAGAGGACAGAATTTTTTTCAAGTTATTCACACGCTGAAAAAGAAGTCATGAAAGTCGATAAATTTGGAAATGTTAAGCGTCCCAAGTTTCCCTCTCCCCTTCCGTCACCCTCCATCATTGTGGTGGATAATTTCTTGAGTCGAGCGGGACGCAATCTGCCATTCGACGCAAAAAATAACAAAATTGAAAATGTTGGACCTCCGGCAAACGACACTGACGCCCTAACTCTTGGATACCTGAAAACGGACCTAGGACTGAGTTTAGATTGGGACGGGAATCTGAGCATTAATGGAAAAAAACTTACGAATTTAAATAAAACCACAAACGACAGCGATGCCTCAACAAAAAGATATGTGGATCGTCTAGTTGATAAGAAGCTCAGAAATCAACCCTACAGACGTATCTACTCATTTCGAAGCAATCTAGAAACTAGGTATAACGTGAATTGGCTGGCCGACAACGGTTTGCAATACTACATGGTAAGTCAACCAGGTCGAATAGTCAAAACCATTCTCGTTGCGGCTAGGATAAATAACGCATTTCAAGTACCTTTGTCTAGAACTGGGAAAGCACCTGTTTCCATACTCAAACATACGGGGGAAGCAGCCAGCGTAGCAAGCTACGAGGCAATGCCTTTAGAAATTCAAACGAGGCAGATGACCGCAGTAAACGAACATGTAACACCGGCCGGGCATCACCTGCTAGAAATTCATTGCGAAGTGGACGACTGAAGGAAAAGAAAATGCACCCAACATTACTTTTATTTTATTTTATTTATAAAGACACAATGGCCAAACCCGCAGTTTATGGTTTGAGCCGCAGGACAAATTTGATCGTTAATTCCTCCGACTCCGATGAAGAAATGTTAACTTTGAAATGTGGTTCTGCTCAAACCACTCTGAACTCGAAAGAGTTCGCCAATATCTACAACCAGAGTGAACAGATAAATGTAGCAATGCACCGCCAGTGGAAGTCAAGCATGTCAGATGACAACAACGAAGATGCTCTCCTCGCCACCGTGCACCACTTTCAAGCTCTCATGGAGCTCTTTATCAGCGACGCCACTAAAGCTGTTCTGATGCAGCAATTTAACGCTCTTTTAGAAACCGCTCTGGATTCGAAATTAAATGCCTTCCAAGTTGGACGTGCCAAAAGAATACGTATCAAACACAATGGGCATAAGACTGTTAATATTGTACTTTTATAACGAAAGGAAAGTCTCCCAGACCATTGTTCAACTGGACTACATTGAATGGACAGAGTTGTTGAAAAGTCTTGCGGAGATTCGTGAAAACATCCACGAAAAACAGGACGACGACGCTCTCAGCGACGTCTGAAATTAATTAGCACTTGAATATTCCACACGAAAGGTGTAGTTCTGGTGACACTCTGTGTGTGTGTTTACTTTTGATCAGCACTTTGGTTGGTTTGGTTGGTGGTGAAAGCTCTCAATACCTGGTTGGCATCCCTTCAGCTTTCACTTTTGTTTTATTTATTTTTATTTTCATTCATGATCAACAGATGGCGCCGCTTGGAAACATGGTTGACCGCCAATAGATGGTGCAATTGGAAACATGGTTGGCCGCCCATAGATGATGCAACTGTCTAGTTTCAGTATCATGATCAACAGATTTACTGTGAAGTTTCAGTACATGGTTGGCATTTATTTTGATTCATGACAGTGAGCACTAAGTTAGTTAGGTGTATTACAGTTCTCTCAATAGATGGAGCTTCAGCTGTAGTTATTACTCAGATAGCATTCAGTTTCAATTTGTGTATTTTGAGTTTCAGTACATGGTTGGCATGACAACAGATGGCGCCGCTCGCCGCTTAATCAACACAGGTGGTGCTTGGCAAGCTTTCACTTTCGTTTGTGTATTTTATTCATACTCTCAATAGATGGCACTTCGTTTACTGCTTAGCACTGAGCACTAAGTTAGGTGTATTACAGTTCTCTTAATAGATGGAGCTTCAGCTGTAGTTATTATGCAGATAGCATTCAGTTTCAATTTGTGTATTTTGAGTTTCAGTACATGGTCGGCATTTATTTTTTATTCATGAACAACAGATGGCGCCGCTCGCCGCCTTATCAACACAGATGGTGCTTGGCCAGCTTTCACTTTCGTTTGTGTATTTTGAATATTCAAACTCTCAATAGATGTCGCAAATCTTGTTTACTTGCATGATTGCCGGGGCCAATGGCCAATCTTAGTCTTGTGTGGCTAATCTTACATAGGTGGACATTATCAATGCCTTGTGATTTAATTTCCGTTTCCTGCCTCTAGAACTTTCTAGAAGCTTCCATTTCCCATAATACCCTGGCCATTTCGCGGTTGTCAGGGGTTACCAAAACGTATTTAAGCAAGGGACCAACATGGTAAAATCAGAAAGCCTTCGGGCCAGCCAACCGGCTGGTCCTCTTCAACCCATGGTAGGTCTACTAGTTAGGGGTATTTTTGGCTTTTAGGCCTCTAGTAGGCCTAATTGTGGTTAGGCTTTTCCCCCCAACCTAAACAAACCTCTTCACCCTAACTTAACCCCAAAGTTCCCCAACCCTTTCTCTAGTCTTTTGTTCAGTCTAATTTTTCTTTAACTCTCCCACTTTGCTATTTTTCGTCATAGTGCCAAAACCCAGGAGTAAGGCTGGTCAGGACTTACGGTTAGGGTTCCCTTTAAGGTTTTTTTGTTAGGCCCAAGTTAGTTCGGTGGTATTAAGTAGGCCTTTTTTAGGTTTTGTTTTTGGTTTGGACCTTTTCAGGTTGCAGAGCAGGGCTTAATGTGAAACGTGGGTAAGCCGTGCAATGGCTAAGCCCGGGCCTTAAGTTCCATTGTTTAGTTAGGCCTATGCCACTAGTTAAGCGTAACATGTTTCGATATTGCTGAAATTTGGTAGGCATATGCAGAAGGGTCTTGGGGATCTGTTTTTAGGGTTTTTGCTGTTAAGCCTATTTTTAGGCCTATTTTGGATTTTTGGTTTTTTGAACTTGGGAAGTAAAACAAATGTTTTTACTTCGGACAATTTTTTAATTAAGGCTTAGTTTGGACGTACAGGCTGCTTTAGAGTTTGGGTATGGTTTAGTGAAGGGGAACACTTAATTGAGCGTTTGGGTTGCCTTACGGCAATATTCAATTTAATTTGGGCTTAATAATAAGCATGCATTTTTGCAATTTGGCAAGCTCATAAAGAGCAATATTTCTGCGACGGTTTTTTTCCCCAAACCGGTTTTTTTCCCATAAATCAACCTATTTTTCGGCCTTTAGAACTAACTTAATTATAGTCTAGAGAATGAGTTGTTTAGTAGTTGTTTCAGGTTTTCCTTAAACGTATGCTTTTCGATGTCCAGTTCTTGGTTTGCCCATTCTTGGCGGCAATGTTTGAGGTTTGGTTATGCCCATTCAGTGGCATACATTCGTTCGTGTTTCACCTATTATACAATAATAGTTGCGTTTTGGTCTCGTCTTTAGTGGCGACGTTTTAGTCTGTTTGTTAAGGAAAGCTACTAGTTTTCTGTCTCTTTATACCATAAAGGTTTCTGGTCTGCTCATGAGAGCAATTTCTTGTTTGTGCGAAGTTGGTTAGTTTGTCTCGCATGAGCAAACTCTTTGCAGTATCATGTTCATCGGATACAAACGTAGTTGTAGCCCAATTCCACAACGGTGGGATTGGGGTTTCCAAAGTCGTCTACCAAGACGCCGTTATCACAAAAGTCGTCTGACAGGACGCAAGTGCGTGACCCCCTAGGCTATAGTTCCAGGGTCACGGGTGGTTTTTTTTTTAAAACCCGTGGTGTTGAGAGTTGTCATCTTTCATGTTCATCAGTAAAAACAAGAAAGTGTTTTTTAGTAGTTGATGTTGGTATTGACATGTGCTGTGATGTATGTGTTCGTTTCAGCTTGTAGTTTACAGACATGTTGAAATAAAAATTGAACATGGTTAGAGTGTTAAACAAGATGTATGTTTGTCAAGTTTAGACACAAGATTTGCGAGGTGTAATTTTCAGAGCTTTGTGTGGGTGGTGGAGTATGTCGCAAATCTTGTTTACTTGCACGATTGCCGGGGCCAATGACCAATCTTAGTCTTGTGTGGCTAATCTTACATAGGTGGACATTATCTATGCCTTGTGATTTAATTTCCGGTTCCTGCCTCTAGAACTTTCTAGAAGCTTCCATTTCCCATAATACCCTGGCCATTTCGAGGTTGTCAGGGGTTACCAAAACGTATTTAAGCAAGGGACCAGCATGGTAAAATCAGAAAGCCTTTGGGCCAGCCAACCGGCTGGTCCTCTTCAACCCCTGCTAGGACTGCTAGTTAGGGGTATTTTTGGCTTTTAGGCCTCTAGTAGGCCCAATTTTGGTTAGGCTTTTACCCCCAACCTAAACAAGCCTCTTCACCCTAACTTAACCCCAAAGTTCCCCAACCCTTTACCCAGTCTTTTGTTTAGTCTAATTTTGCTTTAGCTCTCCCACTTTGCTATTTTTCGTCAATAGATGGCACTTCGTTTACTGCTTAGCACTGAGCACTAAGTAAGTTAGGTGTATTACAGTTCTCTCAATAGATGGAGCTTTAGCTGTAGTTATTACGCAGATAGCATTCAGTTTCAATTTGTGTATTTTATTCAAACTCTAAATAGATGGCAGTTGGTGTACTGACAAACTCTCAATAGATGGCACTACTTGGTTTACTGACAAACTCTGAATTGGTGCACTGAGCACTTTCATTTTTCGATTTGATTCCGAATCATAGAGGGTGCAGCGGTTTGTCTGTGTTTCAGATTGCTACTATGGTACTTGGCACTTTTCATTAATTCGGAATTTTATTGTTAGATGGAGCATTCGAAATCGGTATTTTTCTTGGGTTGTATGTTTTCAATAACTTCTGAATTAATGCCCCCCCCCCCCTCCCAATAGGTTTGTGTCATTCTGGTTTCACTAAAATATATCGCTTTGGCATAGCTAAAATGTGGTGTGTATGTTGTATTTGGCAGGGTATACGAAGCATATGAGAAATTAATCTTCGTGGATTAATTTTTACCCAAAATGCTTCCAAAAAAACTTTATTACTGGGGGAAACGTAAACAAATGTTTTGGTGTTTGCATAAAAGCTATTTCATATTTCATACTTACTTTTACAAGTGTCCATATTTTTTTAAAAGAGAATGTAGGTCAAGGTCATTTTCTGGAATCCTCCTAATGTCCCGTTAGAGCCCACTTTTTTTTTTTTTTGGATTTTGACCTTGTGGGCTCTAACGGGACATATCGCAGCATAGGAGGTTTTCCAGACGCTTTTTACTTAATCCAAAAAGTATTAGTCTAGGACGGGAAGACTATACTCAAGGAACACTGCCTGAGAAAACCTAGGACGGGAAGGTTTTATCAGCACTGCGGCGAGGTCGGGCCACAGCGGTGTAATCGATGCGTGGTTTTAAAAAAAAATATATTCCACGTAAGCAATCGTGTAGTTTACGTTTGTGTCAAAATAGCTAGCAGTAAACTTGACACAAACTTTATTACACGACAAACCAACGTGCGGTCCCCCACTGGAAAACGATGCAGAGAAGGCAGTAAAACGCAACAATATTTCTTAGGCTAGTAACTAACATTGTTCCGTTTGCTACCCTTTCATTCTCGAAAAACAGTCGGTGGTAAGGGATAGAGGAAATGAGAGGAAATGAAATGAAATGAGATGAAATGAGATAAAATGAGATGAAATGAAATGAAGGGGAAGGACAATGAGGGGAGGACAAACAAACAACAAACAAATACAACGTGCCTCAAGTTCATAGGTGTCTACTATTTACCGAATTATCATACGTCGCATTCTCTCCCGAAAAAAAGCTTCACGAAAAAACTTTTTTTTTTAAGCCCACTAAAACTTGTGTCAGGCCACGGCTTATTCGGACGTATTAGTTAACCTACGATGGAACTAACGGCGCTGTGCAAGACCGAAACTCGCTCCACCCGAGGAATACCGTACGCCATCGGCGATAAACTAACTCCGAACACCTGTGTTATAACAATTAAAAAACAGGACGAACAAACAAAAAAGAATGCGGCCGTACGTAACCAAGTTAACTAAGGTGGCTTGTTACATATATGATTCAATTCGCTCAGCAACCCAGATTCACGCTAACATGTTGCACGCCTAGTGCCATAAATCCACAAAAACGTAAAATGAACTGAACTGCGTAGCAATAAATATACTATATGTCGGATAGCAGAATGAATTTCAGTATTTCAGCATGCAGTATTTCAGTATTTCAGTATTAAGTATTTCGTAGTAAGAAGGCGATTAAAATAATAGCAATAAATATATTATACGTCGGATAGTAGAATGAATTTCAGTATTTCAGTATGCAGTATTTCAGTATTTCGATGAGATTAAAATAAAAGTGCAACGATTTCATCAATCAGCATGGTCCACATTTCGTAGTTAGAAGGCGATAAGCTCTACTCCAGATTCGTGCCGAATTTGGTTGGATATTAGGACTGGTAACGGCAAGGCAATACAGGTGTAACTGGTGTATAAATGAAGCTGCTTTTTCACATTGAATCATAATATAACAAGTCACCTTACTAAAAAAAAAAACTGGTTACTTACACGTGTTACTCTTCCAAGCTCCCATGGCAGCTAATAACAAATTTGTCGGTGTAGTACATATTTTAAATGCAGAAGTAGGACGTGCTTGATTACACCAGGATGTGCGTAGGTCCGCCGTGTACGATTTCCAGTAAATATTAATTACGGCAATAAAATATTACAAAGGCAGCATTTTAAGTTTTTTGGTTGCTGAAATCGACAATCACTCGACGTCACTTAAATGTTGAAAACGGATGCAGTATCATTGTCTCGCATGCAATAACGGAAAATAGTCAACACGCACGTTTGTATCTCGTGTAAAGAAGCATTGATGTCACGCTCCAAATGACTTTAAACTCGTTGTCGGATATTCATATAAAGAGCATCCTCCAGTATAGTTAATGAATCGTTTTCAACGCTGTTTTCCTGTTATAGCGGTGTGAACGTTTTTCTTGCACAATGTGAAATTAGAGTTTAACATGAGCTAGAAATTTAAAGGAGGGTTGTCGCAGAATACAAAATATTTTTTTTTTAATGTTGAAGCCATACTGTAGTTGAACTAAAACGAAAAATATTTCTTCATTCAGACTGCCTCTGTGTGGATCATACTGACGGCAGTACAACCGACCAGTAAAAAAAAATATAATTTTTCATTCACGAGCACAGCCCCTCGGTAGGTATCGTCTACTTCGAAAAGGTTTTCGAAAAGGTTTCGTGGAAGGCTGACCCGGTATTGTAGTAGGTCTGTTTAGGGGGCGGGGCTTCGATAACAATGGAATACAATGGTTTTTGTGGCCAGTCCGTCGTAGTACTAAAATGCATCTACTGGTGTAACACAAATATGTTCGCTACGTAATGGTAACGTGATGGAAATGACTTAAGACACAAGATGTTGGTTAATGTCTAAGACGGTTATCCCTCCACTCACTTCCTATAGCAGAGGTAAGCGTACCAGACTCGATTAACAGCTCGTTACCGTCTGAGGTCCTTCAACCACGGCAACTTAGGAATGAGCCGTCAATGTTTACGTCGGTTTTGGGTATGATTCCCTAGCTTGAGGTCCTGACAACCGTACTCTTGTCAGAGCATGGCGATCTGGTCGAGAGCTGCCTTTGCCGATTGCTTTTATACTAGCGAGAGCCAAGTGCAAAACGACAGATGGCCGGGCTTTTGCCGGAACGTGTTGATACACGTTTGGTGCGTTGTAGAGAAGCTAAGCGCTCCATCTTAAGGGGCGCGTGCTAGTGACTGCTAGTCTCAGATTGAGGACTCGCGCTGAGCCAAGCGTTACATCCCCGCCTTCTTAATTTGGAGTTAGGTGCGAAACAATTAACCAAAATATTTTATATATTAGACTAAACTACATTCTAACCTAAGATCGAAAAATTGCCAAATATTTGCAATTATACAAAGTTAGCCTATCCCGGTGAAAAAAGTTTTGCCCTTACCAATCGAGTGTCATATATCTTTCCCGTATCCACCAGTTAGCAAGTTTAGGACAATTAATTTTCATTTTCACTTATCCGTCTGTTTATTAACCTTAAGATATATACATACTTGGTTAAAAAAAATTGTAAATACTGTATATACACAAGTTTCTGAAAAGAATCCTGAAAGCATGAGAGTTATCTATTAAAACACTACATATATAAATAGGAAAGGAAAAATAAATATTTACACTTACCCCTATAGAGCTTGTATTTATTTTTGCACTTGTTAATAAAATTGCACTTATTTTAATCATAGCACTTATTTTAACAGCACTTATTTGTACTTTGGCACTTAAATACACACAGCACTTTGGTAAAGCATACGGTAAACAAATTTATGTCGAACGTCCTTTTGCTAATGCTCACAAATGTCCTGTATTGTTTGGCATGTTCACTCACTGTCACTTGAAGTGTCCTTGTCGTTTGAATCCTTGAAAGTGTAAAAAGCACGAAAAATGTCTTGCTCTTCCTGCACACATGTTGTTATGATCAAGATATCATCGTTCCGGTAATACTCCTCGTGTTCCTGAGGATATTAGTTAATCTGCTGGGACTAACTTTGGTTGATTTCGGCCACAATCTCGACTTCCTGTTGAATATGAAGGCTTTCTAGTCCCGGGTCTACATGATCCAAGAAGATCTTGTTTTCGGCTGGGACCAAGAAATCTTCGGGTAGCTGGAGAGCTGGTGGTTGATGTGCCTGTTCGTCCACTGGCATACTTTGCATAACTTCATCCTCCTGACCTACTGAGCTGGAAGTGATTAATGGCTCATCAATTCCCGTATTTAGTTCCGTGACGTCCATTCCTTGGAAACAATGAATGAATTTATCCGTTATGGCGTCTTGGTGTTGTTGGCGCTGTCCTCTTTGGTTGTTCGTTGTAGGTAGGTGTCTTGGAACAGCCTCTGAAGGTTTTTGCCACTTTTTAACTCGTTCAGGTTGCATTTATTTCCAATAGTTGACACTACCGATTTTTGGCCAATGTGTAGGATATTGAAAATCATTAACACGGTGTTGTCTCTTCCTTGCAGCACGATTTCTGTCGACTTTGCGCTGAAGGGTTAATTTTGCTGGTGGGGCTGGTGGTTCATGTTGTATTCCCTTTGTGTCCTGTCTATGCCAATCCGGTAGGTTTGGTGCACAAGCTGGATACTTAAAGGCATGGCTGGTATTCTTACTTGGTGGTTGTCTATCCCCATTCCTTCCTCCATGTTTGGATGAAAGTTCCTGTCTCGAGGTCCAACTACCTGTCGACTGTTTTCCTTCTTCTTTCAATTCTTCCTGTTGCTTCTTGGCTTGCATGACGTGCCCGTGACTCATGCAGATTGCATGGTTGACATCTTCTCACTCCGTTTCCCTGTCGTCTCCCTTGTTGTTGTACAACACTCTTGGGGTATGTTGGTTGACGTGAAGGTTGTTTGGCTTCCTCTATTGGCTTCCTCTCGTGTTGGAAGGTTCATTCGTATCTTTTGAGTTTCGTCATGTAGTTTGGCGAATTTTTCCCCCATTACATCTACAATCCTGACACGTAATGCCTTCCTCGTTTTGTGTTTGCGCACGACGATAATTGTAAGCTTTGTGTGCTCCAGCACGCTGGTGTTCGTCAAAAGCTTGCCTTTCTTCAGGACTTATTTTTGCAAGTCGGCCAGCATTGCCTTGTGATGCTTTTTCCGTTTGTTGCGCTCTGATTTTTGCAAGGACTTTGATGCATAACGGGGTGGCTGGTGGTTTGACTTTGGGCGGCAACCTGTAGGTTTACCTGCCGTAGTCGACCTGCCGCTACTTGCTATGGTAGAAGATCAGAGGTGGCCCACAGACCCCGATGTCGATGGTCTGGGATGGCTGCCGTTAGGTTGCTTATCCGGCAGTGGTGCCTTGACCGGCCGCCTACTGCTCTTCTTTCCTCATCTTGAGCCTGTCGTTCTTCTCTTTGTCTCATGTATTCTTTTGCCTTAGCGCACCAAAAACTTGTCTCCCAGCAACAACCACATGGCAAGCGGCGCCCGTTTCTAATGCTGTACTATTGAAGGTAGAGATGTGAAGGTCAGAGAGCAAAGTTCGCGATTGGAAGAAAAATTGTCCTGCACGTGCTTAAGTACCTGACGGGTTAGTACGAGCGGGTCAAAGGTGGTCCCTCATTGGTCAACTTGACCTCGCGTCATACCCATCTTCGCCTTAGGCGAGGAAAGTCTCCGTTGCCGGTGTTGTAGAGAGAGAAGGGGCTTTCGCGTTAGCAAGGTTTCCTCCTACCAATCTCCCCACATGCTGTCCCTCTCTTGCCGTCTGGTTCTGCATAGCGGCGCTGTCTTTGTAACCTTGTTTTAACGAAGCTGGTGTTAAGTTGAAGATATGCGCTTGCTCGTATACCTCGGTTGCGTTGTTTATATTAACAATTTCATACAATAGCTGTGATTTCCTGTTCACGATCCTGAATGGACCTGTGACAGTCAATCTGCCATTGTCTGGGTCTTTATGCTCCAGAATTACTAAATCCCCGATTGAAAGAAATGGAATGTAGTCGTTTTCTTTTTCCTTCTGGATTAAGTATTTAAGTCTTCCTTGTATTACGTCTTTTGGGTCGTCTTACATTATAGGTTTGCCTTTTCCTACGTAACGAATAACAGTGAGTGCACGGACTCCCATTTTTATTTCGTCGAAAGAATTAGTAAATTTTGGTGTAGAAATTTTCTGCTGGTTGGTTGTTTAGTCATAGGCCTATATTCACGTTGTTTGCGCTGGCACAAATTAGAGCGTGACTTAACAGGTTCATGAATCTGCTGATCTTCTTTCTTGCTTATATTCCCGGTGTTCTGTGGACTTTCAACATGCTGCTGATTTAGGCAATCCGAAGCTGTTTTTTGTGGTGAAACCTTTTGCTGTACCGTTGATGCTTTAATGTCGATCTCTTCATCGTTGGTTACTTGTCCTGTTGGCGTCTGCTTCTTTACAGCCGACTTGGTAACTCCATTTTTCTTTGTTGAAGCTTGGTTTTTTTGGCGAAGGCATTTTTACAGCCTTTCTTGCTACAACATCGTCTTTGTCGTGATGTAATTGTAACTGATCATTGCTGATTGGTCCAATTAACGTTCCAGTTTGCTTATGTCTTAGCAAACATGTATTATCCTTCTGCTGACAAATAACATAGCAAAGACCATCATAACAACCCCCTGGGCTATGTTCTAGTCCTTTTACTACATCATTCGTGTCTTGTTTTCCCCTAAAAACAAGGTTTCCTGCTTCACATGTGTTCATCTTTTCAGTCGATTGATACATAGCAAAACAAGATGCGTCCCTGCAAGGTAGCGACCCTTCCCTATCTCCATCATCCAAGTGTTGTGGTGTTTTGACAACTCGACTTCTTCCTTCTGAGGTGCTTACACTAGACATCTTCTTATTTACGCATAAATCCTGGCTTTCCTTAGCTTGCTTTACACGTTTGCATTCTTCACATTTCTTCACGAAATTTGTCACATGCCGTGACATCCCATTCCATGTCAGCCTTTCCTGTAAAAGTTGTAGCGTTTTCCTAACACCACCATGTCTCTTCACTGATGAACTGTGAGCTGTTTCAATGCATTTGGTTTGGAGTGCTTCCGGAACTATAATCCTAAGACCATCGTCTCCAGCATCCCTCTTCCTTGCATCTTGTGGCACAAATTACTGAACAAGTAGATTGTCCGACAAAAAATAAAACTTGCCCAAGCCGGGTGTAGCTAAATTTTTGTTCTCTCCAGTGCCTGAGCACCGGTTGGCTTATCGCTTAAGTGATATTAGCACCTTGCATTTGAGCCTTACGAAATTCCTCATGCGTCCACTTCGAAGTACTTTTCTTCATGTTTGTGACATGAAGAAAAGTACTTCGAAGTGGGTGAAAATGCGACAAACCGATCAGCGACCTACGGTTACTTTCCACAAAAGGTCTGAGTTTGGAGTCGAACTCCATTCTCCAACCTTTACGTCGAATGTCAATAGTTATTCCAGTTTGGTCCAAGAAATCTTGTCCCAACAAAACATCTTCTACTGCATTTTCAAGAATAAGAACATTTCAGTAACAACTTGATCATCACCAAATCTTACTTTCGCTCTCAAATAACCACTTGCATTTTTCCTTCCTGAAGCAAACAAAAGCACAAATGTTGAATCGTTGTGCATTGTGTGCCCCTTGGAAACAAGAAAATCTGCTTCGTCTTGTGATAGGATGGACGATGTGCTTCCAGTATCTACCAATGCTGCGAAGGTCCGCTCCCGTAGCTTGATTGGCAGAAGCGGGTTGACATCCTGCCTCCTATGTCTTCCTATATCGTTTTTACACATAACTTTACATGCTTTAACGATTTTTATACGTCCTCTTCCTAATCCTACTCTTTTACGCCAATTTGTCTTCCGACATGCAACTGCCTTATTTTGATGATAAGTCACGGAGTCGCTTCTTTGTTTTGATGACTGATTTGCCTTACATTTTGCACGGTAGTGACCTTGTTCACCACATGCAAAGCAATTAACTTTCATCTTCTTCTCAAACTTGATTTCACGATTTTCACCTAGTGACTCTTTAACTGCATCATGCTGTTTTTGAGAAGACACTTGTATGGCTGGTTTGGAAGATGTATTGTCCATTTGTCGGTAATCGTGACGATTCCCTGACTTGCGGTCCCTGTCAGTAGCTGGTCTGCGCCATGCTAAAGATGGTTCAATACTATCTTCCGGTTCTGGAGGAGGTTCATAAGTTCGTGACCTATACATTAGCTCTGTCACTTTATTACATTCCTCTGCCAGTTCCTTTAAGTTAAAAACGTTTTGTCCTGCAGATAGGGAATATATTTGGGGTGAATTTGTTCTAAGGCTCTTTGAATTTTAACCTCTTCAGAAGCATTTGGTTCAAGTCTCAAATAAAAACCCTGAATTGACTGAATAAATTGCGAAATCTTTTCATCTTCGTGCATAAATAGATTTTCTAAACTTCTTCGCAATTGTGGGATGTAGTTTTGGAGGTTCGTACTCTTTACGTAATTGCTCCTTAAAACTATCCACATTTGAAAAAGGGTTTGGTAAAGTTAAACCATGACTCTACTTCACCTACTAATGATAGTGGTAAAACAGTGTCTTAACAAAAAAGAATCACTAATTTGAAAAGTACTTTGATATTTAGACATGGCATCTAAGAATTCTTGTACTATTTGCGGGTCTGAGTGCCCTGCAAATGTTGGAGGTTGCCTCTTAGGTAACTTGAACGTAGGTGCGTGATGCACAGGTGTATCACTTTGCACTACATTTAAATTTACACACTCAACAACATTACAAACGTCGCACACAGGATGTAATACATTTCTGTCTATGGCACTACCTTCTGCACTGCACATGGATTCTACTACATCGATATCAACAGTTTTAGCATGATCAAACAACATTTTCTCACCTACTGCATCGTTGCTGTAGTTGTCTTTGTGTTGAACTTCATTGACGTTGAAATCTTGCTTGTTTGTTGTGGCGACTCCTTCAGTAGTCCCACGACGATCCTCTATACTGGTTTGCATAACGCAGGAACGAAGCCTTGACGAATCTTCACGAGAAGAGATTTGCGTTGCCGAGCATTGCAAAAGTGTGGATGCATTTGTTTGTGGATGCACAAAGACAGATGTATCACACTGAATATTCGAGTTTTCTGAAGATAACTGGTTGCTGCCTGAAGACAAGCGTTCAGTTGTTTCTGAAATACTCGGTTGTTGTTGTTCCTTCTGATAGACATCCCACACAATTTGAAGTACAATGTCCTGAAAACCTTGATACTTTTCCATCCACGCGTCGAAAAATTCACCATTATTACAAAGGCTCCTCACCTTCTTGTAAAGCTGTGACTGTTGACGTCCAGCTCGACGTTGATCCAAAGAAACTTCCTTCGAAAAACATTCCAGCACTTGGTTTGGAATAGTGATTTCTTTTAACTCCTTGTAAGCTGCGTGACAAGCTTGGTCGTCTGGCAACTCAGATGAAGTTGACGGTAAGTTTAGAACTGGTGGTGCGTGACCTCTGTTCATTAACGTCACTAACTACAACACTGTTTTGGTTTTTACCTAAAATGTCCTGTGTCGTTTCTTCAATAACACTTGGTGATGGGATAACAAGTAAAGAAATACTGTTTTCCTCACCTTGTTCGTCTTCTGCTGTCCTTGATGCTGTTGATGCTGTCCTTGACATTGCCTCGCATGGTCAGCTAAAGTAACGTTGTCCGTTGTAGTCCAACTTTGATCGTCGTCATCTTGTGAAAAAGATCTGTCTCCATCTTCCTGATTTTCTCCCAACTTTTCCTTAGAAGAAAGGGTTAAAGGAGTCAAAACTTCTTCTTGTGTAGCGTTTAGGCTACTCTTCCTTCTTTCCGGCGTCAAACACGTCTTGCAAAGCTTCTCAACTTCTCCATCGTAAAGAAAGTGGCGTCTAGCTTCCAGTACAAACGGTAGGGTGAAAGACTCACTACTACACGTCGTCGTGTAGGCTATAAAACTTTCCTTGCAGGAGTTGTAAGCTCTACTGGCGTCCTCGCGTCGTCTTCTTCTTCTTCTCCAAGATGGCGTCGTCGTCTTGCTTCTTAACGAAAAAAAATTACAGGCCCCCACTAATTTAAAATTAGAAAAAGATCCCTCAATGCTAGCATTGGGTTTCAATTCCAATTATGTTGTGTGATTTTCACCACTACAATATTTATTTTTAATAACTCGATGTGACAAGCACTATCAGTTAAAAAAAAATTCTTCTCCCTTCTCACTCCTGTGAGAGGTTTCTTGGTTCGAATCCTCGTCTTGGACTTGGCAAAGAAAGAAAAAAATTCTTCTTGCGAGATGTTATGGTTCAAATCCAATGGTTCAAATTCCAGAATGTACACCCATGTGTAATGCAAAGTTGCACTAGTGTACAGTTCGAATTTGTTCAAAATACCGGACTAAGACCATCAGGTGTAACGCAAAGATGTTCGCTACGTAATGGTAACGTGAAGGAAATGACTTGGAAGACACAAGATGTTGGTTAATGTCTAAGACGTTTATCCTGCCACTCGCTTCCTATAGCAGAGGAAAGCGTACCAACTCGATTAACAGCTCGTTGCCGTCTGAGGTCCTTCGACCACGGCAACTTACGAATGAGCCGTCAATGTTTACGTCGGTTTTGGGTATGATTCTCTAGCTTAAGGTCCCGACAACCGTACTCTTGGCAGAGCACGCGATCTGGTCGAGATCTGCCTTTGCCGATTGCTTTTATACTAGCGAGAGGCAAGCTCAGAACGACAGATGGCCGGGGTTTGCCGGAACGTGTTGATACACGTTTGGTGCGTTGCAGAGAAGCTAAGCGCTCCATCTTAAGAGGCGCGTGCTAGTGACTGCTTGTCTCAGATTGAGGACTCGCGCTGAGCCAAGCGTCACAACGGGCGTTTCATAGGCATGCAAAATATTGAAAACGAGGTGGCTTACAGGGCTGGGGGGTTTACAGTGTAGCTGATTTTTCTCAGATCATATTTTCAGTTGCTGCCCTCTCTGCCAAATCACTGGGTCAGTCCAAATCCGACTGGGTCATCGGGTAAATCCAGGTTTGGCCAGGTCACCGGGTCAAGTAAGCTCGGAAGGGTCACTAGGTCCAGCCGGGTCACCAAATGCATCCAAATAACCGGGTCTGGCCAGGTCATTGGATCAATTTGGGTCACTGGGCCTGGTGGGTCAATGGGTCGATCCGGGTCACTGGTTCAGTCCAGATCACCTGGTCCCGGGTCAACCTATTTTCGGTTTACGGATCAAAAAAAGAAACCCGGCCCAATTGATTGGGGGTAAATAACACCCCCGAACACATTTGTTATTAGCCTGCAAGCAGGGTCAACTGAGATATAACAGTAATCTTCACACATCACGCTACCGATGACTTTCCACAATACACGCTCTCGCAAAACAGTTAACTAGACATACCTCCATATTCGAAGTTTTGAACCTAGCCATCTTTAGAAGGCAAATCACATAAGTACTTACAATAAAATAGTAAAAAACATTAAAAATCTAGCTTCAGGCAAGAAATATGTCAGTTAGTTGCAGCTGACGTTGTGGGGCGATCATGTTGGCGACGTCGAAACAGTAACAGAAGTGAAGGCGAATGAAGGGGTTGGAATGTTACGGAGTTATGGGGCCCCATTTTTTCCAGTTGAATTGGTCAGTGTTAAATTGGTTACTGATGAAGGGTCGATTTTTGTAATAAATTCGTGATTTTCGAGTTGGTACGTATTCATAAGGATTTTTTAAAAAATAAAGTTTTTTTATGTTGAGGTGTTGTAACCGGTTGTGCCGACGTACCATTGAAGTCGCATGAAGCGCATGACATAGCACAACGACGCCGTTTTGTTGGCAAAGAATATTAGGATGTTTTTCAAGTTGTTTTCTCCAACACAATTTCTTTGGCTTGGCATGTCTTAATATGGAACGATAGGCTCAGCGACCCCTTTTACATATGGGAGGGGTACGTTTTGTCTGCCGCGTAAGTGGGTTTTGTTTTGGATGGGTCAGGAAAGGGGTTGGAGGCTAGGCACGTGGGGAGTATTGGGGGGGGGGGGGGGATGTGAAAAGTGAACTGCTTCCCTCGCTACTTGTGACTACTTTCTACTCCCAATCAAGTAGAGGTCCGTATTCTGCATTTCATCTGAAGTAATTCTTTAACTTAACGAACACTCCAAATTTATTTATTATCATAACCAGATTCCACGAAAGTAACAACGAGATCCAAATGCGATCATGATTGTGCGTGGTGCTAGCTATTTTTGATTCGCCGCTAGGCTTCCTTAAGGAGCTTATTCGAGCCTGAAAACGTCAGATGGCTTAGATTACCAGAAGCCCCATTAAACTTGCTGCAATAGGTAAAACGTACACTTTATCTACTTTACGGAAAATTCAAGTTATGTATGGGGCGTGCTATCTCCTTTTTCTTTCTAGTACGCAATTGCTGTATTTCGTAAAACACACGATGTTTTAAAGAAGGGTGTGTTATTATTATTGTTGTTATTATTATTATAGTCTGGAATGTGTCCAACCAACAGCCGTTATCTTAATGGAAAATCGTTGGTGGAAAAACATAAAAAGATAGAGGAGAGTTCCCAAGATAAGTTCACAATTAAGTTTATGACCAAGCAAGCAGCGAGGACATTATGCCATAAACATTCTCAAGCTTGATATAACTGTAATAAAACTCCCGAAAGTAGATAATAATTGGCTGGAAGCAACTAAAGAGTAACACCTCAAACCACAACAAGAATCAGAGATAATTGAGGTACACTGAAAACGAATCTAAGTCAAGATATGGTTAAAACGAAGTTTGCTTCAAATACGGTTTAAGAAAAAAAATTCAGGTTTTATCGGGTTTGGGGAGGGTTTTATTATTTTTTCCCCAATTTTCAACCAGGATTCGTTTTAGATACACGTTAGGCCTATATTGCAGCTATAAAAGTGTTGACTTTGTTAAGATTTCCTATGAAAAATCCGAGACTTTTCGTTTCATAATTGCCCAAAATATTTGTCAACTTAGATTGATTTATGTATGGAGGCCTAAATACAACAAGATTATGTTTCTGCATAAACCTGGGTTGCCAGTCCTCTTGACGAGACATTCGCTAATTTTACCAGTTGTTTTACTTCTCTTAATTTTATCTAGGGTTGGTGTTAGTGGGTCACCCCCTTCCAATTGCTTTACCACCTCAATCATGTGTGGTTAAATTGTTGTTATTATATTATTATTATTAAGAATCATTTTTTTTTTTTTAGCTTAGAGAACCGAAGAGAAAGAACTTGTAGCATTGTGAATGCAAACTTGTTTGTTTGTGAATGCAAACAAAAAACGCACCATTATTTTAAAAAGTTTCAGTTTAAACAAGTAACAAAATACAAAAACCAAATGTGTCGCTTTGTTCGGTTTTCGCTTCTTTTTAATTAACAAAATGCCTAAAACATTTTTGCAGTTAACTCATAGGTAAGTGTACACACTGCATACACACTAAGAGAATATTGCTCTTTTAGTTTGCCAATACTGGCAAAACTGAACTATCTGCCAACAATTGAGACACTGAGATGACAAGAATGAACTACGCATATAGACCCTACAGTTCATTCCTTTCAGTTCGTTAACGAACGAGCCAGTGAACAATAAGTAAACAGCAAGATTCTAGACACACGCTAGTGTGTCGCCGCCAAGTAGACGTTTTATTGTTGTTGGACCTTAATTGTTAGAGCGTAATTGTTAGAGTGTAATTGTTGTTAGATGGCGGCTCACTAGCAGACTGTGTCTTTTAACTGAAACCAACTTATACGTGATTTCAGTATACTGGTGTAAAATTCCCCATGCGGTAGAAATCTTTGCAAATCGTTTGAATCAGGTGTTTTGGATCCAGTAACAAAGAAAAACTCAACACGAAAATGTGGGAACGTGTCCTTCATGGAGAGAAAGTGTCTTCAATAACGTTGATTTGTGTTACTGGTGACTAGTAACTAGTAACTAGTAACTAGTCCGCAGGCTCCCATGTTAATTCTCATAGGGTATAACGACACGTCTACAGCTGATTAGGGAAAGTTGCCAGATCTAAATTTCGGCAGACAGGTAAAGCGTCATATAGGGAAGTGCCTTTTCTAAAATGGGGGTTGCAGCTAGAAGCACGTGGTCTTGAAGTGGCTCGTAAGTGCAAAATTATTGTTGTAACCATTATTTGTATTGTCATCCAACAGTAGATTATAACATGCTTAAGTGTTACACGCTTATCGTTTCAGTACCTAATTGTCAGAATTCATTGTTGTTGCAAATAGGTGGTGACGGAGAGTGATGTAGACGTGGACGAGCTGTTGAGAGATTTGTTAAAGGCTAAGGTGCTGGTAGGCAGTGATGTAAATTTTGGGCTGGTCACTGAGGAGACTTTTGCGCAAGTGATGAGGTTGGCAGTGAAAAAAGGAATTTCTGAGGCAAGAGTAAGAAGATTTGGAGTTACAACTAGTGTCAATGCTAACCCTAACAGTCAAGATGGCGGTAGCAGACACCAAGATGATAGAGACAGTGATAAAGAGAAAGGTAGAATATCAGCGGTCAAGACGGTTACGAAGTTATTTAGTGCGGCAGTAGCGGATAGAAGTGTAAATAGCTGGAGTGAAAGTGAAGCAGACTTAGAAGCAGTGGACACTGGTGAGCAGCGTAGGAGGCAGCGAAGCCTACTTGCATTGAAAAAGCTTTATGGGGGTGGACTCACCAACGTTCAGATGCCGCGGTCAGTGGTGATGATCTGCAATCAAGGAAGTGGGCTACATCTAGCCTCTCAAGTTTACTTTGCAGTTGAGCGCGTAGTGGGGACTGGAGAAATCACGCATGTCAACACCTTACGAGCAGCACATGTGTTTGAAATTGTGTTGAGTTCGAGAGTAGCGAAATTGAGACTACTTAAGGCCAGTATTGTCATAAACGGTCACGCGGCTGAGCTGTTTGACCTACACGAACAAACAGTACAGGCCCGCCTACATTGGCTTCCAGTGGGCATCACCCCGCAAGAGGTGGCAGTTGGCTTTGGGAAAATTGCGACACTGGAAAAACATTCCTTCGAGAAGCTCTACGCAAGAGGGCGGACACTTTGTGAAACGGGAGTGCGTCTTGTAACGCTGCGCCTCCGGGAGGGGATCACAATAGAAGACGTTCCTGATGTGGCAATAATCAAAGGTATACAAACTCTTGTAATTGTAGGCGACCGTCCTCCAAAATGTCTGCGGTGCCACGCGCGAGGGCACTTCCGGCGAGCGTGCGTCGCAATCGCGTGCAATGATTGTGGTATGTGGCGCGATCCGCGTCAACTTTGCCCTCATCTTCAAGAGGCGAAGCGTTTGGCGGATTTAAGAGTGCACGAAAGACCACCAGCGCCTCTTAAAGAGACTCAGCAGCCACCTCAGCAGCGAAGTGGGAACCTGGGGCTGGGGGCCTTGAGCACCAGTGCCCCTTGTTTGGCCGTTGCTGGCGACGTCGGCCCTAGCAGTGCTAAAGAGAGTGAAGAAGTGGCTTCAGCGGTTGTATTGGGTGATCCAATAGTCAGCAAAGACGGCGAAACTGGCAACGAGGGCAAGGATGGTGAAAGTGTGTGGATTACCCCTCCTGCAAAACGGAAGAAGGGAAGTCAGAAACGGAAGAAGACCCCGTCGTCATCGGCCGAAATTGTGGCAACGGTGTTGCGTGTGGATGAAATTGAAGAATCGGAAATGAGTGAAATTCAAGCATGTGAACAAGAAAGCGCAACTGCTGTGGCAAACAGGCGAAAGGAGGATCAAGTGAGAGAAAATGGCAGTGAATTGCTCAGTATGTTAGGAAATGTGCAAAATGTGAGTACGGCAGCAGCGGAAGGTGACTTAGTTGGCAGTGGTGAAGATATTGATTGTAGTGATGGTTTTGTGTTGAGTGTTGCTAGTAGCTGTATTTCACAAGTGAGTTGCAGAGAGGGGGTTGGTTTGGGAGGGGAGGACCCGGATCTAACCTAATCACTTCATTCGCTCTGTGTAATGTTATTACATGGAACATGCGAGGGTTGCAGGGAAAATTAGGAGATCTAGAATGTTTGCTAGAGCATGCCAATATTGTTGGGGTACAAGAAGTTGTAGACTTTCGGGGATTAGATGCAACAGCGTGGAAAGCGGATTTTATCCATTCTGGGCGTAAGGTAGGAATATTTATTAAATGGGCAATCCCGTATCTACCCATCACCATCCAATTCCAGCCAGATGGAGTGGATGCAGTTGCATTGAAAGTGTGGATGGGCAGTTGTTGGGTATCGGTCGTCATAGTGCATGCAATGGGTAGTCAAACTGTTGCGGAATGGAAACGATGGCTGAAGCAGTTTCCAACCCCTGTAATTTTGGGAGGAGACTATAACAGTCATCATTTTGATTGGGGCTCGCTGCATGCTGACACCAGAGGGCGTAGACTAGCTGAGGCGATTCAAGAGGTCGGGTTGCGTATTCTCCATGATGGTTCACCGACGTTTGTGCGCTGGCAGCGTGGCGCAGTCCAGGAATCTGTTTTGGACTTTTTTGTTTGTTCCCCGGAAATAGCGGATAAGTGCAGCTGTCGCGTCTCGGATGATTTGCGGGGCAGCGATCATTTTCCTGTTCTCCTGTGCTCTAATGCAGTTGCAGCAACTGCTTGTAGAATAGTGGGCGATAGGAGGCATCCGGTTGTTGGTAATGGGATTTTTTCGGACTTTATACAACAAATGACTCGTAGACGGTCTAGGACGTCGAGGAGGGTAGTGGCAAAGACGCAGCCGGTGTGGTGGTCGCATGTTTGCTCAGTTGCGGTACGCGACCGCCGCAAGGCCTATCGCAGATGGAAGAGAGCTCCCTGTGATGCATTCTGGTGGGGGTACAAAGGTGTAGCGGATGAGAGCAGAATTATTCTTAGGAGAGAAAAGAAAGAGTTTGGCGCGAGGCTTTGTGCCAAGGTCGGCGGAGCCCGTTCTCTCACACTGGCTTGGCAGATGCTCAATCCTGGTGCGGGGAAGGCTGCAGTACAGTGGGTTTTTGGCCCACCAAACCCAGCAAGAAGTATTCTTCGTGGCAGTGAGATGGCAGAAGCCTTTAATGTACGGTTTGCCAGTGTTTATGCGCTTAGTAGCGGCTCGGCCCCCCCTTCTGTTTCGGCGGATATTTCGATATCCTCGCATGTCTGTGATGTACCGTGGGTTTCGTCGGAGTTCCGGGCAGCACTACGGAAGTGTAGGAGCTCGAGTGCGGTGGGGATTGATGGTGTTGGGTATGCGGATTTACAGAAAGATGTCAATGCGTCATGTAATGCTGTACTCCCACTGTTCAACAGGCTGTTAGGAGGGGCTAGTATCCCGCCGTCGTGGATGTTTACCATCCTAATCCCGGTGCATAAGCAGGGAAGTGTGAGGTCGGATTTGACCAGTTACAGACCTATTGCTCTACTGTCATGTCTTCGGAAAGTGCTGGAGCGGATGATTGTAAAGCGCTTGGAGTGGCACCTGGAATACCACGAATGCCTTGCTGGCGTCCAGTTTGGCTATCGGCGGGACAGGAGTGCACAAGATGCAGTGCTCTTCCTGCTTACTAGCATTAGAGAGGCTTGGCTTAGGGGGAACGTTGTCTTGGCTGTCTTTCTAGATATTAAGGCGGCCTATGACACAGTCTCCATTCCCTGGGTTCAGGCCTCTCTGCGTCGAATGGGGGTGGGACCATGCTTGATTGAGTTGATTGTTGCACTCCTAGGTCGCCGTGAGTTTGCCACACGTGTTGGGAAGTATTGGTCGGCTGCGGATTCAACGTGTAGAGGTCTCCCGCAAGGGAGTTGTCTCAGCCCTACATTGTTTGCTGTAGCCATTAATGATGTTCTGGTTGAAATTGGTGCGTACTCGAATATTGTCTGTTACGCAGATGACGTGGCTGTTTGGTTTGTGGGCAGTGATCTTGCTTCCTTAGCATGCGAGGCACAAGCTGTTCTGGACAGGGTTGCTTATCTTCTGCAGGAGCGCGGCCTCTTGCTGGCTCCTGCCAAGACAGAAGCTGTGGTGTTCTCCCGCAGGTCTGATGTGGTACTGCAGGCTATTTCTCTGAAGGTGAATGAGCAGGTTGTAACTCCGAAGGCTAGTGTTAAGTACCTGGGTGTAATCCTTGACTCACGGCTTACTTGGGCGCAGCATGTTAGTCAAGTTCGTGGCAGGGTCCTCGCTAGGACCGCTATACTGCGGCAACTGACTCACAGGGGTGTTACGAGAGGAGCGCTTCTAGCGACATACCGCACGTTCGTGAGGTCCGTGCTTGACTACTCCTTGCCGTTTTTGAGCGGCGTAAGGCGACATGAGAATACACTGCAAGTTGTTGTAAACGTCTGTTTACGCATCATCACTGGATGCATTTTGACAACGCCAGTTAGTGCGTTGGGTGTTGAGTGTAACGAGCCACCAGTTGAGGTACGAGCGCGTGAGCTTCTGGCCACACTCTGCCTGCGGAATCTTAGCAGGGGTCAAAGAGATCCAGTTGCCAGGATACTACACGATTATGACATGTTGAGTGAACGTGCGCGTGATGTGCTGGGTGAAGCGGGTCGTGGTGTAAGTCTTCTGCGCCAGGTGGCAGGGGCAACGACGGTGGCGTGTGCGAAGCCTCTGAGTCCATGGACTTGGTGCTATGAGCTGTATGCGGTGTTCTTGTCTCAGCCTACTGAATGCGATATTTTCTGTGATGCTTCATTTCATCCAGAGACATGTGTAGGTGGCATTGGGGTAGTCATTCCATCCTTGAAAGTTGAGTGTATGCGCGTGTTCTATGACGCGACGTCTAGCACTATGTGCGAGTTAGTGGCGATCTCTGTGGCACTGGATGTTGCACAGGACATGAGTCTTCCCTCCTTTGCGATTGTGACAGACTCACAAGCGGCCTGTGGGCTTCTTCGCCGTTCGTGGGATAGCTTGGCTGTTGAAGACCCAATTGTATATACGATTGGGTGGAAATTCTGGGTTGCATGTCGTACTGGTGTAGCTACTTTACGGTGGGTCAGAGGCCACAGTGGCATTCCTGGCAATGAGGTGGCAGATGGACTGGCGCGAGAGGCTGCGCGTGGTGACTGTGGTCAGTTGCATCCTCAAGTCTCTGTTCGAATGCGTCGAGTATCTGTTCGTCGGTGGTCTCTGGCACAGTGGCAGGATGCCTGGAGGACAGCTCGTGATGGACGAGCTTTGTTTACAGTGCATCCAGTGTGCTCCACTGCGTCGAACTTGGATGTGTTGCTATACAGAGATGCCCAGATTCTGTCGCGTTTGCGCGTTGGCTTCTCATTGCTGCGCGTACACAGATTCCGGTATGGATGGGTTGATTCTCCCAGGTGCTCTCTGTGTCTCATTGATGAGACGGCTGAGCATGTCCTTATACACTGCCGTAAGTTTGGTAAAGAGCGGCGCCGTCTGGCCCCCTGGTTAGATGCGCTTCCTGCCTTCGCTAATCTGCTGTCCCATGCGGATGGTCCACGGCCAGTTGCCAGGTTACGCGCTGTTGCATCGTTCTTTCGTGACATTGGTATTGCGGTTTAATTCGGCTTCCCCCCCCCCCCCCGGTCCTTCTCTGTTTCCTTATTATAGTGGACTGGCCTGCTAGAGTCTCTCAGTGGTGCTCTATGGTGCTGAGTTGTGGAGTGTGGAGTGTGGCCTAATGGGGATGATGTTGGCTACAAGGTAACTATGCTGTGAGGGTGTTGGTTGGTTGTGTTGGTTGGAGTAGATGTCGTTATAGTGGTGGTTGTGGTTGTAGTTGCTGTTGGAGGTAGTTGTATTCTTAGTGGATTTGGGGCGCATGGCATTTGGCTACGGCCTCAATAAAGCAAACTGAACTGAACTGAACTGGTTCACTAAGAGACGGAATACCTTTTTTTGCAAAGGTTTGGTCGTTTTTTTTTCCCACCAAATCCAAATCGTTTTTTTTTTTTTACGGTACGCGAATTCAAAATTAATTATCTGCCCCACGACCCGAAGAAATTTCTCATTACTGGTTCAATAAGACCCTGGGTATCTTTTATTCCATAGGAATTGATTAGGTCCTTGCAATTACCATACTGTTACGCTTGTTATTAATTTATTTGGAATGACAATAGCAAATGTGAAAATTATGAATGAGAACATTCATTCAATAAAATACCTCCAGACAAAAAAGGTAGGGGTGACAATTACACCATGGGATTTTTTGTACATTCACAAGCCTATGAAAGTCGTGATATCCACCCAAAACCAAAACTGGTAAGAGAAGCCGCTTAGTTTAGAAAAAGGGTCGGCCTTTCAAAGTAGTGATATCATTCAACCAGGGAAAGGCCGCCAAGGTTAATCCTATTAGCCAAGTTAATCGCACCGAATACTACTTTGGATGTTAAATGAAATCTTGAAGATTGCTACTGCCAGTAGCAATCTTCTAGTTTTCATTTAACCTTCGAACTATTAGTAGGTGCGATTAACTTGGCCAAGAGGATTAACCTTGGCAGTCTTTCCCTTGTTGAATGATATCACTACTTTGAAAGGCCGACCCTTTTTGTAAACTTGGCGGCTTCTCTTACCAGTTTTGGTTTTGGGTTTTAAATGTTACCGCTCACTTACTAATACTGCTTGTATCTTGTAAGTACTGCTCGTATCTTGTAAGTGCAAAGTCTGTATTAACAAAATTACAAGAACCACTTTTGAGTCGCTTTACTCGCTCAATCCATGCAGCAATAGGGTATTTATTTTTACCAAGAGTGTGAATTCCGTCCGATGGTCAGGCAAGCAGTAGGCCTTACGAATCTTTACTTTAGGAGTTACACTGTAACATCGAATATCGAGTGAATAAAAACCAAGAATAACACTGCATGCGAGTTACATTCCAGTGGTGTGCCGTCGTCTAGGGTAACGGTCTTCGGTGTCGTCTATTTGCCCGGAATTCCCCTGGCAGGAGTCAGGGTAAACGCATTGTTGGGGGAAAGGTGAGAGCATGTCCTCTTAAGTCGAACACTACGACGAGAACTCTCTGGCGGGTTTTCTGTCTCGCCCTTTTATACCTGAGCATGACCGGATGGCTCAAGGTTGTACGTGCGCTCAGGAAACAAATCACAGCCCACGCCCGGGAGCTGATTCCATGCTCGCTGGATAGGGGGCAAGTGCACCGCGTGTTGCACCTTGTACTGTTGCTTAAATACAAGGTGCACCGTTTACCAAATGTTACAACGCTACAGCACTTAAACTGAAATTATTATAATCACGAGTATATAAAGTTCCGTAGAACCAGGAGTAACAAACTGACTCCTAGGTAGTGATTATTGTGATTATTATAAAAGGGATTATTCGAAAATTGTGCCGTTTAAAAAATGTCAGCAGCGTAGGATTTGGTGCTCTTGGATTTGTCATTAATTTTGGTGTTCCTTGACCAGGGCAGCCCCTCTGGGTGAGTGTCAAGTGTACATGAACATATTGTGAACGTTTTGGGACGTCTTGGAGCTGTGTGGGTCGATTTTGGGACAGTGAAAATTGCATTTGAGACTCGTGTTTACTTCTAACTGTGGAGGCAGCCATGATGCCATTTCTATTATGTAATCTAATTTTTTCGAGTGGTGGTTCAAGCCCGGTTCTGAAACTGTTAATTTTTTTTTTTTGTTTCATCGAGGTTTTCTGTCAGGACGGTTTCTGGGGACAGCCTAGCATCTTTCCCCTTAAAGGCTGATTTTTGGACCCCTTTTTGATGCTCTTTTGGGGATTCCTTTGCGGGAGTTCTTTTTGGAGTTGCGTGACTTGACGCTGCAATAATGATCGGGACAAAATCCGGTGCGAGATGTACTCGCCTACAAGTGGCCACCAGTGTTAAAAAACAATCAGTAAACACAAAAAGAACGATAACTTCCGTAACGACACGTAAAAACCAAAAACATGCTAAGAACAAAATATTTGGCACAAAAGCAAATGATAACTCACCAGAAGATCTTGAAAAAAACCCTTTACTCCACAAAGCAAACTAAAACAAGAAAGTCAAATGTAGTTGCAGCATTCGGACCAACATCCACGCCTACTGCTTCTGACACTTTCTTCTTTGAAAATTCAGATATGAAATTATCTCAAAATACTATAGATGATGGAATCCTCTATTGACGATCTTTGCTTGACAGATACATCTGCAGTTGACTCGAGTAAAATAAGCGAAGTACTCCCTTCCATCCGAACCGAGAAGTCAATCTCTGACACCTGTGAGCAATCCATTTCTGAGCTACATACTTCTTTGATGGGCCTGCAAAAGGACTTGGATCATGTCAAACAGTCTATGTGTATAAATGAGCTTGAACACGACTTTGACATAAATGCTATAAATAAATCACTCAGTAGGCTTGACACTGCACTGTCCGAGACTAATGTTAGCGACACAACAAGGATTAGTAGCATTAATACGACAAAGCAGGTGGATCCTGACCTAGTTTCTAAGACCATTCACGCTAAGGAAAATAGAGACAAAATGGATAAATTGTTGTCATATACTGCACTGGATGGTCTCCTTAACACCAAATTGTTACTTTTTAAGAGTAACATCGATGAGGTCATCAAATCTGGAATTGCCACGCTGTGAGTTACGACTGAAAGCATGTTTATAAACCAGGTTACTATGCTTGCCGATATCAGTAAGAATCTTGAAGATTCTATAATGAAAACTAAAACTGGTGAATTAAACTGCAACACCAAAAACTCTGTCCCCGTAAAAACAAAAAATGATGGTGAAAATTACATTGTTAGCTCTGTAATCTCATCTAATAAGGCAGGAAATATCACACTTCTCTCTTCCCATGTCGTTTGCGTCTCGGCGGGTGGCAAGAACCTCCTGAAGTCCGAATAACAGTCCCTTCTGTTCGTAACAAGCATAGAAATTATAAACACAATGTTTTGTATAAATTGAGTGAGAGAGATCATTCTGATGCCATAAATTATAAACGTATAAGGAAAAACTGTGATAGTCTCCTTGACCTGAACACGTGCCGTGACTCCATAACTCGGGGAACAAATACTTGTGACCTTGGTAGGATGATCATAATTGGTGACTCTCAGGTAAGAAACATCAGCCTTAATGAAATCACAGACCTGACTTCATGAACTTGGAGTTTCCCCGGTGCAAAAATTGAACATTTTAACAGACCTGTTGCGGACATCCTCAAATCTGAAAATAACGTCCAGGGCGTCACACTCTGTCTGGGCACTAATAATATCGGTTCAGACTCACCCAGTGTCATTGCCGATCGTCTGGGATCTCTAATAGACCAAATCAGAGAATTTGCACCAAAATTACGCATCAGCATCGTGGGATTACTGAAAAATTATTATAATTCCCTTTACGTGTTTTTATTATTATTATTATTATTATTATTTTAATATTTTAGTATTTTAATTTTATATTATTTTAATTTTTATTATCTTTATTAGAGTCGAACGGTTTGTCTGTCTGGGTGTCTGTCTGTCTGTGTGTTCGCACTATAGCGTTTTAACGAATTATCGGATGTCTGTTAATTTTGCACACAGATTCTATGGCACATTCTAGGTCTAAGTTCGAAAATGGATCGATTCCGCCAGGGAAATCGTACACTAGAAATAATCAAAGATTTTTGTTCGCAGCAAACGTACGAGCCTTCGTTATTTTTTCTTCAGCCGACTGACATCATCAATCCACGACCAATTACTGGGAACTATGTAGCCTTCGTCAGGGTCTGATGTTACCACCAACCGACCAATGACTGACAAATTATTGCATAGATCACTGACGGGGGCACACGGCCTCTACTGATCTCATTCATACGAACTGTATAACAAGCTTTCACAGTCATGCCGGCATGCGAAATTAGCGTAGACTTAGGCTACTTGTTTGGACAATCGTTCATGACTTTGATGCTTAGTATTTTTTTTTTTTTTTGGAGGGGGAACAGAAATATTTAAAAAAACTTCTACTGTATGACATTTTTTTGTTGTCAGGGGAGGGGAGGGGGGGCGCAAATTCATAACACTACTTTTGGGCAATGACTGTGCTATCTAGATAGTTCTTCCTTATCAGTCGTGCGACGTGGCAATATTCAAAAGGCCGAGACTAAACGGTTTGGAGGCTTCCCATATCGTAAAACTGCCAAACGGTGCTGAATATTTTTAATATTGATTCAGTTCACTAGTGTTCTAATTAAACTTACAATTTAAAATGAAACCGATTGAAGAATCGTAGTGGGCTCGTCTTTAATTGAGAGGTGCGCGCCGCCATGACATCCCACGCAGTTGATGAAAACATGTATGGGGGGATTGAGGCAAAAAAGCTAGAAATGCAAGCGACCACTGTTTTTACGGTTGCATACGCATCGTGGAATCGCGGCCAAGAAATCATTTGGGTGTTAGGATTGTATTCTTATGAGGGGTATCACACGTGTTAGACAATTAGTAGCCATACCGATCGCTTTATTCGCAAGAGGAAACAAATCGACCCTCACTATAATTAGTTTAATCAGGTTTATTAAGACTGACATTAATGGTTTTGCCCAAGCTTTAAACTGCGATGCATTTTATTCATGTATATATATATTGTTAAATTTCATTATATTTTATTGTATTGAAGAAATATTGATACCCGGCTTTTCCATCCACTTGTCCCTCGTGTTTGACGATGCCATCAGGGACCATTGTGCCCCTGATAGGTCTAACCTTGGTGGTAAGGCATTCGTGACCCCAACCCAATACCATATACCCTTCTCTGCAGCCGAGCCATCATCTTCGTTTTAATCTTTTAAACTCTTAAACTTTTGTAATTTATAATTTTTAGTTTTAACATCAGATGGCAGTCAGTGGCCACCAGGTCCTTGCCATTCCGGTTGCATTTGCAACAAACTTATATTATTATTATTATTATTATTATTATTATTATTATTATTATTATTA
>JAHWFP010061590.1:0-29542 GCA_023313725.1 Lithobius niger
ACGTAAGTGTATTACTGTACTGTGTTATTTTCTAGTGTATGATTTTCGCTGATGGTTTATTTCCGATTAACTTACCACTATTTTCGTACATCCTGTGCCTACATAGCTTTGCAACACTTACATACGTTTGAGTGAATTTAGCAAAACCGTCTCGTACGTGGAAAAAACTAGGGAAATAAAAGCGTTTGCAACATTTACATACGTTGAACTAATGTTGCAAGATTGAGCCGTACAGGAAAGCCAAATGGAGGCATGTACCTTTAAGACAGTACATTAGGATACGTCCAGGGCTCCGAATTTTTAAGGCCCCTTCCCATGTTAAAGAGTTGACGTCGAAAACTTAAAAAATAATTAATAGATGCTGTAAAATATGAAGTAAAATGTGCATAACTTTTTTTAAAATTTAAGTTATCGGATATCACGAAGTACAAATGCACTTGTTTGTGCTAGCCACATAAAAATTTACATTATTGCTTATTCAATTTAAAACCAATAACAAAACACCATTAATCACTAAAAACGCAACTTAGTACAATAATGCTAAATAAACAATAATCGTCCAAATGAAATAAAAATTGTCTGCTCGAACAACAAAATAAAAGCTTTCTATTCTCTACCGAGATCACTTATTATTTGTTTGTTTGTTTGTTTAAACGGTTTCACGACTTGAAATTTGCTTTTTTGACCAAATATAATAATAATATAAGTTTGTTGCAAACGCTACCAGAGTGGCAAGGACCTGGTGGTCACTAACTGCCATCCGAAGTTAAAACAAAAATTAAAAATTGTAAAGTTTAAAAGTTTAAAACGAAGACGGTTGACCGGTTGTAAAGGAAGGGTTGATGGTATAGGGTTGGGGTCACGAATGTCTTACCACCAAGGTTAGACCTACCAGGGATACAGTGGTCCCCGATGGCATCGCCAAACGTGAAGGACCAGTGAGGGAAAGCTGTGCCATTATCAATGTTTAAAAATAAATAAAATAAAATAAATGCATTGCAGTTTAAAACCTGGCCTAAACCAATTGTCAATCGTAATCAAGATAAATAAAAATAAAAAAGTTCATCATAATAAAAAAGCCATGATCACCAGGAGAGACATGATCATGAACAAGCGGGCATTATTGGGCATTCACCAGTCCAACAATCGTCTTCAACTAGCAGGCAACAACATAATTGGGTCTTTTCAAAAATTTGGCAGAGTTAAACTCGTCAAGATGTTGTCTGAAGCTGTTGACGGAAGCAGGCACAACGATCCGCTCAGAGTATTGATGTTCGTTGAGTTTCAAGGAGCGGATCCAAAATTTGTTAAGGGGGGTGCTCTACCCATCTTTTCACACGAAAATGTGTTTGTGTTCTAATGTTCCAAAAAACCTACCTCTCCACTCCTTTTTAATAATGAAAAACAGTCGCACAGTTAAAACTGCACGTTTTTCACCCTTTTCTTTTTAAATGTATAAATAAAAAATTCAAATTTCATAAAATATGTATATGGTCAGGAAGGTGGGGGGGGGGGGGCGGCCGCACCATCCTCATCGTGCTAAATCCGCCACTGTGAGGTTCATGGAACTATAATTAAATAATAATATTAAAAATAAACTCCTATTCGATTTACTTTTGAGAAATTTCAGTCGAATGGATCACAGCTTGTTCACGCTGTATGAATACGCAAGAAAAGAAAAATAGTCCGATTCAAGAACGTCTTATAAAAAAAATGATATTGTTCGAAAAATGGATTCCAACAAAGTCAATAATGAATTTGCTGGAATCAGGAGCCTATGAATCCATACACTTCTCTGAGGACGTGGGAGTGTCCCATTCTGTAACTATCGCTTCACACGCCATTACAAGGTCGTCCCAGGAGAGAAGCTGTGGGTTTCGTTCCCCAGCACCAGGCGAAATGATTGAACATCCCCAGAACCTTGTGCGTGTTGTCTTTGAGATTTCGCCTCCAAGACTAGAGTTTGATTAGTGAATTAGCGATTTCAGATGTGTACGTGCGGTTGTACGTGCAGTAGGGTTGAGGCTGGAGGAGGGGGAGAAGGGGCAGTATATTTAATTCAATTACCCATCGGAATTCAAATACGTGTAGCAAGGAAGAGGAGGGAAGGAGAGGGACGGGTGGGAAGGAAAGGGAGAAGGTAGGGAGAGGATTGGAGGAAAAGGGGAGTTTTACAGGGAGAAAAATGACCTGTCGCAGTTAACCTGTCAAACAGCACCGAGCGAAAATTGGGAAACAACCACTAGCGAACAAACCCCAGGGCGAAGCTAGTTATAGATAGAATTAAGATATTGGCTTGGGGCACTAAATTATGGGGCCCTACACCTGTACCCCGTCGGAAATCCAGCTTTCTCAGTTACCCCACACCCTTCTTTACATCGAAGATGTGTGTGTACAGTATAATTCCCTACCACATTTAATTCTTTACTGAAGGTTTTTCGGTGTTACTTTAAGCAATGGACTCTCACTAGTAAGCCACCATAACCAGCATTACAATGAAATGTGTAAATGACGTCATTTGTCAACGCACCTTGCGATAATTCTTTCCTATTTCCAGCTGGTCTCCCTTGGTTTCCTTGACCAAATAAGGAGTGGAAAGCAACGTGGTGGGCAGAAATTCACGGCCAAGGTTTTCATTATGACACATAATAATATTATCTAATTGCGAAACTTTTATTATCAAACACTCGCGCTGAGAAAGTGGGAGAGGCTGCAGCCAGTTCAAACCCACTCACCTGGTATGTTTAATTGGTCGGAAATATGTTGTATGTAGTCTCCATTTAGCAGCGCGGTAAAATCTCAGTGAAATACTACAGCTGGCTATTTAAATGATTTATTCATAATTGGGTGAGCAAACGAAGCGAGCGGGTTCGGATACTCGAATGAGTTTGGAATTTGTGTGTCTGTTTGTGTGTGCACGTGTTTTTCTCTGGGCTAGGAGGCCTGTTGGTTAGCACGACTGTCTCATGTCCCAGATGTCCCGAGATCGAGTCTAATTCAGCCACAACCTTTCCGGAGGAGAAGGGGCCATGTGGTAGCTCGTGCTCATGTTGATAGCAGCATGTAAAGATCCTAGGATTTTCTGATTGGAATTACCTAGCAAATTTGTCCCTCTCGCCTTCTGGTACCATGGCTTCGGCTGGGGGCGTGCTGAACCGCTAAAGAGCGTTTTTCTGTTTGGGACACGATAACTTTCGCCATTTTGTTTTGATTTGGTTGAAATTTCGTGACAATGGGAGCTTTGGTCTATGAAATGCACTACTTTGAAGGTGAAATTTCTACCTTGGCTATTTTCGGAGGTATTCGAATTTTCAGTTTGATGGCTAAGCCTATTTTTAGTATAGCGGCGGTAAGGGAGCCCGATCTGTAAGGCTAGTGGCCTCGATTACTACATAACACTACAATGCCATCACACCAACATGCTATCGTGCAACAATTTCTGCTCATGAACTCTATCGCACAACGCTGCTTGGGCGCGGAAAGTAACATTGTTGCCCAGCAAAACGTTTGTTTGTGGTTGAACCAAATGAAACGATCCTGGTTCCTGCTTTAAATCTTACAGTTTGAAACCAAAAGGCGCAAATTTTTAGTTTCTAGCCCTCAGCTAACGGAGAGAGGATTTGTTGGCGAGATGGGTGAAGTGAGTGGGTTGGAAGCACAAACGCAACTAGACAACACCAGTAATCAATTACATATCAGTAAAACACACACACATACGCTTCTACCCACATAACAAACAAGTTCCATGCTGCAGGCCAGCACTTAGTTCTGGCTTTCAACTGGTATCTGGTGCCTCACAAGGCCAGGCATTAAAGGCGGTATGCCACCAAATGAAAGCATCTAGCAGCATCTAGCTCCCATTAGCTCTAGTTCGCAGCAAGCAAAGGAAGGCACAACAAATTTATTTTAACTCAACAAACTAACCGCACGCCTCCTTTAATTAGTGAATAAAAATTTGGTACGTGCTCGTACACCTGAGATCAAGCCATATAGGTTTACGATATTACTGCCACTAGGTGGCGCCACGATAGAATATAAAGAATCTACCGAGGCGCCACAGAGTGGCAGTATTATCAATAACCTTTACAACATGCTTCCTGGTGCACGGGGACGTAGCTAATTTTTACTCAATAATTAAGGAGGCGCGTGGCTTGTTTGTTGTGATATTTCTTTGTGTATTCCTTTAGTTGCTGCGAACAATTGTTAGGGCATATTTACGCAACAACTCGCCTTTACATTCTAGCAGCTAGAATTTAATCGCGATGGAAAAAGTATCGTTTCTATGGTAACAACGCCACTTGGGCTAGGTAAATCCGACATCGTTGAGTAAATGCTTGCAGTCTTATAATTTGTGACAAGATAAAGAATTCCTCCTGACGAAACGATTTTCCCATTCGCTTCTGAATTCACATAATCGACTATTCTTGTTGCGAGTCATCAGAGCAGCAACGGCCGCCATGTTGGAATTTCGGGCGATTTCTAGCTGCTAGCTGCGAGAATGCAAAGGCGAGTTGCTGGTGCATAAAACGGGGCCTTAGGGCTCGTTTACACAACGACAGTTTTCTCGCACTCTAGCTTTTACTTGATCAATACTAAATCTGATGGACGCTTCTCGCCTTTACCGGAGTATGCGGATTTCGAGTTGTCTATGTGTATTAGTAACCATGGCAGCGACGCAGACGCAAATCTTCTCCTCGTGCCTCGTGACACGGCGTACGATGCTTGCAACATTTGAGCGTCGATTTATTACAACAAGAATTCAATTTTTACTGCAGTAAAAGACGACGGAATGTTTTTTTTATGCCGGTATTTGTCTTCGATTCGATAGCCACGAAATGGACGCCATGTTGGATTTTGAATTCTCGCTGCGAGAAGCTATATTTTATTCTACCGACGTTTGATCATTGCTAGAAGCTGTACTTTGAGGGAGAATAGCAAATTTCGGAAATAGCGTGAAATAACAACAATCTTGTAGCAATGTTTAAAATTACTGTAGTACTTTGTGTTTTATTCCGGGCCGTGTTGTTATTTATAATACATACAATTTGTTATCTATTACCGCATTCATTTAGTAGTAACGGGAAACTAATCATAAATAAATAACGGTTGACTAGCAAATAGCTTTCGGCGAGCGAGAAGGCCTTTTTGTGTAAACGCGCCCTTAGAGAGAACTCGATAGCGCTAACCGCTGCAAACTTTTATTTTGGTGGCGGCCAGCCTTTAAAACCGACTGTGCGGGGGTTGTATTTAGTGGTCACCTCGGGAATTAATGTGTGTTAATTTATAGGTTCGGTAATGGTCGACCGTAACTATTATAAATGACTGCCCCACCCAAGAATCAAATTGGCATTCCGTGCCCCCTTAATAGTTTCAAGAAGAACAAATGTGAAAGTTCGCTTAGCGTTCACGAACGTTGCTTCACGTATTATGTTTGATGGATCCGTTTAAAGCGAATTGAAATCTCTTTTCTTGTCTGACGAGTTCTCTGACCCGTTTGGAAATAAGGGAGGGGTCGGTCGGTCGGTGTGAGAAACCAATCAAGTAATTAAATATTTATGGATTTAATCAGGAAGAGTGAGTGTGTTTGTTAGTTATCGTTCGCCTTAAAAGGTAAAATTTTAGACCCGTGAAAGAAGTGACTTTTGTTACTGTTTAAAAAAAAAGAAAGTTGAATAGCATTGCCTTAATCTATTGAGACCTGATGTATAAACCTCTGCTCTGTGCCACTCACTCCTTTAACTACGTATGTTACGAATTTTAAATTTTAATTCGAATGTACAAATACGACTTCCAAATTCCCATTATGTGGGCCAAGCAAGACAACGTATGATAGCTAGAGTACGGAGAGGATGGGGTGGGGTTACTTGAATATCAAACGACTAGACAATATTGAGAACTCAGCCATAACGCTAGTGTACTACAGTTGTCTGCACGGTATACCAATGATTTATTACGTGGGTTTATGCGCTTTAGTCCTCCATTTTGTTTCCTCTCCAACCTACCAGAAATGAAGCGAACGCATTGTACTACCCAACCATGAGTCCCAGAACTTCTTGTCAACCTACAGTGGAAATAGAAAAGTTAGAAGTTAGGGCGACGTCAAGTACACTACTTTTTGTGTTGCTTATTGTTTTACAGAAGCTGATTCAGTAAATACTTACAAATCGCCCGAACTTATACGAAGGAAAGCTGAAAACAAGACACTGAAAATCCTACACTAGAAATGCCGTAGTACGGTAAGCCACCTTTATGCACTTTCGTTTCGTAGGTGTAGAGTGACCCAGGTCGAGCTGTCAACCCGATCCGTCCCCAGATCACTAAAATAACACCTTTATCGAAAGCTACTCCCCAACGGACACTCTCTGCCATTTCAGGAGTGGGCATGTCGATAAAGGCGCTATGTCAGTGATCTGATTGGGTTGCCAGTTCGAATCCGGGTCATGCCACTCCGACGAAACGTAAGTGCATTAAGATGGCTTACTGTACAACGTTATCTCCAGTGGAGAATTTTCCCTGCTTAGCTTGTTTCCTCTTCTTTTAAATTGATTCAGTTGACTAAGAAACATGCAACGCCTCTGCATTATTTGTGCACTACATATGTATTTGGAGGTTACTAACTATACCAATATACAGTTCTATGTTAGTACCACTGTGATTACCTCGTTGTTATGCACATCCACCAGGGTGCACTGCTTATGCAATAAATACCATATATACCTCGGCAGCGACACATGTAAGGAGCTGCCTCTTCACCAACATATTACTAAACACCTTGTGTGTGTATCTCTTATTTCTCGCTGGCTTAGAACCCCGCCAGTAAGATACCTGTGAGCCTATCTTACAATGAATGATAAGAGTGTATGAAAGTTTAAATTTAGGTTTAAATGTAAACCAGTGTAAACTTAAACCTTTATTTCCCTGGTACACCCGTGTGTGGATGAGTAACCAGGGAAGATTTTTTTCCAGTTCAAACATCTTTATTCTGGGTCCTAAGATCTGAAGCTGGTTGTGGTGAGAATTTATTGTATGTGGCAGTATAGTTCAAGTTTTCGCAGCCAACTGCAGTTGTCTGCACGGTAGCAATGATTTGTTATGTGCGCTTACGGGCTTATTCCTAAATTTTGTTTCCTCTCCGACCAGAAAGCTACCAGGAATGAAGAGAAAGCACTGTGCTACCCATCCAGACAGCAGCCACACAACACTTCTCTAAAACCAACTGCCGAGATCAAAGAGAAGTAAGCGTGGCAAGGATTGCGGAATAACGTACCACACGTTACCTAAAGATATTTAGTTGCCTTACGCTGGATGGAAGCATCAATCTCCAGTTGGAGTGAAGTTAAAAGTTTAAAGTGTTAAAACCTTGCTATTGAGAAATCCCCCTGTAAGTCCTAGCATTACTTCAGGGGATCGGGGACACATAGTGAGCCTGCTTAAGTTAAGTTTAGTGCTGACTGCAAAAAATATTTGCAAATTATTTTGTGGTGTAAAACGTTAGATGAAAAAAACGTTAGACTTGAGGTTAAAATACTACTCATCGTTTAATAGAGGGAAGCCCTGAAACAAGTGGCTTAAAATGTTAAAATTGTGATTTAAAACGTTAAAAGTGTAAACTGGGTGTGAAAAGGTCACATGAAGTCGTAGGTATACGTTTAACATTTTAAAGGCTTTACAATTTGTTATTACTGCGGTACTGTGTTAAAAGTGAAAGGAAGAATTAGGTCCGCTCAAGTTACAAACTTATGTATAAAAGTTTAAAGTTTAAAACCACAGAAATAATATTCCTAAAATGTTGACTATCAAGGTTTTTAAATTCACATTGAGGTTAACACTTATTACATTGTTCAAATGTTCACTTGAGGGTTTTTATTCCTTAGTAGACTGAGCTAAGTGTGATAAATGTATTATTTTAAAACTTAGTCATAGCTGCAGTATGACGATTACATTTTTTTTATGCCAGCCAAACTTACGTTGTGTCAGAATTTTCTGAAGGCAAGGTTTGCCCGAAGATGGAACGAGTCCTACCATTTATCGTTCTTCTTTGGGTTTGCCGCTGCCAGAAATCAGTTGAATACTATAGGTTTTTCTGTTTATTAACTGGAGTTAGCACCTTCAGTTTAGAGTGACCTGGCTGGTTGCCGTAAAAACCAATAACTGGTATGTGAAAGTTTGTAAAGAACATTCCAAAAACCGGCATCCGGCGATTACAGTGGCTGAATCGAGACATTTGAACAAAAATATAACACCTACGCCACAAATGAGACTTCACAACAAGTTCTTTTTAAATTTTCGAAGAGATTAAAAAATGTAGCTGAATACTTTCTTATTTTTTCGTGAAATTTTCTGAAGAAGAAGAGCGGCTAATCTCTTCGAAAATTTAAAAAGAACTTGTTGTGAAGTTTCATTTGTGGCGTAGGTGTTATATTTTTGTTCAATTGTAAAGAACAAGGAAGTTGCAGTTAAAAGTCCTTAAATTTAACTGTAAAAACTAGTTTACCTTTGTGAGGCTTTACAATAAAGCATAGCTTAAATTATAGTTATCTAAATGTTCCTCTTTTAGCAGCATGTCAGCAGCGAGGATGAATTGGACATTAAATTTACAGATTCAGCGCAGAATTCAAGCAAATGAGAAAGCTCTAAAAGTTTAGACGATACATTAACTTTAATTTTAGACTCTTCCAGTACTGAAATTTGTAGTTTTTTTGTTCGACGAAAGAGCAACATGCCTCCTCTATTATCGCACAAAAAACTTGACGCGTTTGATTCCAGCATTGAAACTTAGTCAGTTTATTTTGAGTGAGTGGAGTGAAACTTTTCAGAATATTAAATTTCGCAGACAAAAAAGTAACTCTTTTATTAACTAGTATAGGAACAAAGACTTGTGGCTTGCTTCGGAATTTATGTGCTCGTGACTCACCATCTAGTAAAACTTTGGCTGAGCTTGATATTTTGCATACCACAAATCTCTGCCTGAAGCCAAACTACGTATCCGAACGTGTCGCATTCCAAAGGCGGGAGCTGGTTTTAGGTATTGCTAATTATATTACAGAGTTAAAAATTTAACACTTCAGTGTAACTTTGGCGCAATTAATGTCACCAAGCTAGAAACCGTGCTCAGAGACAGATTTGTGGCTGTACTCCGGAATCCTGACACTTTAAAACAACTGCTAGCTCGAGACCCTGATACTCTGACTTTCGAACATACCGGTAAGTTTGCTCTCGCCTAGGAATTGGCAGAGAAGAACGTGACTCAGTTTCAGGGGTCCTCTACTCAGTTTGTGAAAAATAAACGTTCCAATATTTTTATGAAAAAGCAAAGTGATGCTTAGTGCTTCTGTTTTGGTTACCCAAATTACGTGCAGTCCGTTTGCAGGTACAAACAGCATACATGCTCAGCCTGAGGAATTGTTGTACACCTGAGCCACTATGTAGGCAAACCTAGAAAGGACAGCGTGGTGTCCTCAACTCATAAACCGAAAAACCTACAAACGGTCAGCAAAAAGAAGTATCATAATTCAAAGAAAAAAGCACATTTGACAAAGGAATTAGAAAATGCTAATTTGGCCACCACACTGGTCAGCAGAGTAGCCTGAATCTATGCTGACAGTGAAATTAACACATTGACATCGAACGTGCACAGTAACAAATGGATTGTTTACTGTGACCTCAACGATCATAAATTATCATTAGAAGTTGATTCGGATTCAGATTCGACTTTGTTAACCACTAGTTGGTACCACAAATACTTTTCCAATGTAAAACTTAACAGGATAGGTGGCATATTAAACCTCTTGGTGCTATAAAGTTAAACGGGGAGCTTATTTGCTGTTCTCACACCAAGTTAGCAACCATCGCTCCTAGGTCGCAGTGTTACAAAGTTTAATCTGAGTGAAAATCAGTTCTATAAAGTTGATGCTGTTACACAGGAAGCTAGATCTTTGTTTCAGATGATGACGTCTTTGCAAAGTTTTCTGACGTATTTTAATCGGGTCTTGCAACTTCAAAGACTTCAAGGCCAAAATCAAATTTAAAAGCTGACGCTGTTTCAAAATACTGTAAGGAAGGACCTGTGAGCCTAGCTGTTGGAGGCAAGTTTGAGACCTGAAGTCAACCGACTAGTTTGGGATGGGGGAAATTGGTTGATTGCTGTGCTTGGGCAACTCCCACAGCTTTGGTGTTCAAACCTAATGGGGACATTAAGATAGTGGGAGATTACTCTGGCATAGTAAATCAACAACTGGAAATAGAGTATCATCGCTTGCCGGTTGTGACACCTTTTCGATTATCGACCTCTAAGAAGCATTCCTGTTGATAGAGATCGACGAGGAGTCGAAGGCACCCTTAACAAATGTTTTGTATCTGGCAACAACCTTATAAAGATTAGGGTTTTCAAGGTCTTTGTTCAACCGCTTCTCGAGTATGCAACCCCAGTTTGGTCCCACCATCTTCTAGGTGACATGGATTTAATAGAAGCTGTGCAACGAAAGTTTACAAAGCGCTTACATGGCCTATGTGACCTCGACTACGTTACTCGCCTTCAGAACTTGATCTCTTAGATCTTAGAAGAATCTGCTTTGACCTCATTTTGACATATGAATTCCTATGGGAGTGATTGCAATAAGTCTCCGTTGTCATTTTGCTCCGTTCTATGATCAAACTCGAGGCCATGGTTGGAAGCTGGCAATCGTGCCCGCATTCATAAATTGTAGCCAAAACTGTTTCTCTGTCCGTGTTGTTCATATTTGGAATTCCCTCGGGGCAACCACAGTGGTTCAGCACAAGGTGCACGGTTTTCGTCATATCCTGGACAGTGAGAACCTACAAGCCTTTCCTGTGGTGTCCACTCCTTGAACTTGGTTAACTTGGTTGTCACTGTAGAACTCTCCTCAGCTGTTACTCCCTTTTACTGTCATTAATCACTATCCTCACATTACAGCCCCAGTGTTAGAGATTCACTGCCCTTTCGTGTCCTTTCAGCAAATTTTTGGTTGGTAAATTTATTTATTTATGTTACAATAAACATCTGTTTTAGGTCTATTTCAATGTCAAAGGGTTCCCCTAGGATTGGCTAATGCCCCAGGTATTTTCCAAAACGAATGGAAAAGGTGATGAGGGATACACCTTGGGCCAACCCTTTCACTGACGATATTCTAGCTGTTGGAAAAGGCAAGGCGCTTGATGCCACCCTCCTCAAAGTGTGCTCTACGCTGCAGAAGAGTGGTATTAAAGTTAAAAAGGCTAAATGAAAACTCAGCCAGAGCAAAATTAACTATTTAGGGTTTCAACTTGGTAATAGTCAGGAATCTCAAACCATCTTGAGGTGTTTGACCCTATTAGGTTAGCGCCTGGGCCTTCAACTATCACTGAACTTAAATCTTATTTAGATGTCATGAACCAATATGGAAAATACATGTTACATCTAGCCTCCATATTGGCTCCACTCAATAAACTGCTATCTCCAAAAACTATATGGAAGTGGAGTAAAGAATGTTTGAATGCAGTGCAAAAGGCAAAGGAAGCCTTCCTTAAATCTAAAGTTCTAGCACATTATGATCCAGCTCTACCCATTAAACTCTTGTGTGACACAAGTCCGATAGAGGTCGGCGCTGCACTGTTACGTGTCATGCCCTCAGGCGAGGACATAACACATGCCTCACAATTCGATCGTCGAGGCATTATTTGTTGTCTTTGGGGTAAAGAGATTCCACCAGTACTTGTCTGGAAAAAGGTTCATTTTACAAACTGATCAGAAAGCTTTACTAGCATGGGTGTTCGGTGGTAAAGTATCCATTTCGACTATCACGAATTAAGGTGAGTGCTCGTTCTTGGGTACGGTGGCCGAAAATCGGTGTTGGCCTCGAAAATATTGTGAAAACATGTCAGCCTTGTCAACTAAATAGGGATACTGGCGTTACCAGTAAAAAGCACATCTGTAAAAGGGCTGCGTTTGTATAGAGTAGGCATCACATTGATTTTCGCCACTTGTTTGCAGGCAAAATGTTTTTCGTCGTGATAGATGCGTACAGGAAATTTCCATTTTTCTGTTTGCTTATGTCATCTATTCTACAAGAAGCTCTAGCGCAGTTAAAGTATTTCTAGATCTATTTGCAACTTACGTTCTGTGCCGAACCATTGTGCACAACAACAGACCTAAATTCACTAGCGCGGTGTTCGAATTGCTTCTGGAAATAAACGGTATCTCAAAACAATTCCTTAGAGGCCGTGCCAAAACTGCAGCGTGGAAAACACGGTCCGTAATTTGAAACGAAGCATGAAAGCTAGTTTATCCCAGAGCTTAATCTAGAGAAAGCACTAATTAGTTACTTAATGCAGGTTCGAAATGTCCTCCACTGCACCACACAACAGACTCTGTCGAAGCTATTCCTCGAACGTAATGTTTGTACAAAGCTATAATTATAATGTTCCCGAGTACACAGTCCAACATCGAATATGCTCAAACTTGACGACTAAAATCTGAAAATGACAAGTCGGAACTAACCTTTGATATTGGAAACGTACTGACAGTAGATCTAATGCTAAACACGAATGGGTGGCAGGGCGGGGGAGGGAAATAATATTCGAAGATAGCGATTTGGTAATCTCGTAAAATAAAAACAGGGAAAGTGTGGCAGAAATATGCGGAGCATATACGTAGCTGAAAACTGGAAGGTGCTTTAAAACACCAAAATCACAATCTGGCAAGAAAATCCACTTTTCCAAGCATCAGCAAGAGGGTGCACTGAAATGGGGAGAAAGTGAACATATTCCATCATGTAAAATCGTCTCCCTTCCCCCCCCCCCCAAGAGAAGAAATCACAAATGCACCACAGACAAAAGTTAATAAAACACCAGTTAAAAGCAGCAGAAACGATAATTTATCTGCGGATAAAGATTTTCCCCTGCTACTTATGCTACCGCAAAGAGGTGTGCGTCAACACGTCGTACCCCCCTCAGTAATGCCGCAGCTGCGACATGCGTCTCACCCACCTACGCAACCACCACACAACATGCAAAATGACAACACTAAAAAAAAAATACGAACAGTTACACCGCCTCCATCAAAAGTGTCAACAAGCACTGCGAAGACCGTTGAACCGCTCCATTTGTAACGAATTTTGTAATAGGTTTTATATACAAAAATCTAACATCCAGGGCAGGAGGCAGCCAACCGAATTTTTATTCTCGGAGTTGGATTAATTTTTTGCATTAGTTCCCTTGGTTTAATTCATGTCAAGTTTTGTAATGTCATAAGAGTAAACATAAGTGTTTTATGTGGTGTTATGAATTTTTTAGGGGTGGGGGGGGGGGGTGGGGGGATGTGTTAAGTGTTTGAAAATGTAACATGAGAGTGAACTTAACACTTTACTTAAAATGGATTTAACAAGGAAATTAATAATACACTGAAAAAGGGGGTGTAACTTAAAAGAGGTGCCTAATTGCATCCTCCACTTGTCCATTCGTCCCGTTAACACTTATATCCGATGCTCGGAGATGGATGGGTCTGGTTCACGCCAGGTCGTGTTGTGGACGAGTAAAATTAAAGGATCAGTCAAACAATGAAATGTTGCAAATGCAATTTACTTTCCTAGTAAACCACACGCTGGAAGAGGTGAAGACCGGAGACTCAATATACCGTGCAGCATGCACGGGTCCCACTAGGACAGTCGCCCTCCACTTCTCCATTAGTGCAGGCGACTGTAGTGTTCGTGCGCTATATATGAATTTGGAGGTTACTAACTATACCAGTATTTGGTTCGGTAGTACCACTGTTAATCACCTCGTTGTGATGAACACCCACAAGGGTGCACTGCTTATGCAAAAAAATAGTATATACAGGGTGATAAGTTGTGACCCAGCTTGATAGCTAAAGTACTACTGATGATGTGTTATGAGACCCGGGTGAGGTGATGAGGCCAAAGGGGCCAGTGATTTGTAAAATGGCTACTTTCGACCACTGAAAGTAGGCGATGCTTCCCTGCACGACGGAGTGTTTTGATGGAATGCCATTCAGGGGTAGAAAGTAGCCATTTTACGTACGTCATAAGTTCTGCAAATCTGGTCCGATTTTTGTTCTGCGTTTTCCATTGGTAATCTCTCTTTCTTCCCTATATATTCCGAATTTATACTCATGGTGTGCGATGCATATTAAAAAAGTTAGCAGTTGATTGACCTTGATAACACTTGGCAAGGTCATCCATTTCTTGTCCAATCAGTGGCCCCGCTTGGTCTCATCACATCAAGCTGGTTCACAACTTAACTGATCACCCTGTACAGAATGCTGAGGCAGTACCACTTGTTAGGTGCTGCCTGTTCGCCTACGTGTTACTAAACACCTTGTGTTTGTGGCTCTCATTTCACGCTGGCTTAAGCCATCTCCACTAAGATACCTGTGAGCCTATCTTGCCTCCCTCTTTCCACTCGTGGCGCATGCGTATGTAGCTTTTGTAACATTTGGTCACGTTTGAACCAGTGTTGCGTAACTGAGCTGCGCAGGTAAGCCAACTTGGAGGCAAGTCCCTTTAAGACTCGCGTATAAATTAATTAAAAAACGTCTTTAGAACTTTTCCTTTTCGTCTTAAATCCAAAGTCTGCTTCCGTCGCTAATTCACTTCTTGCTTCGGGTTCTGTTATCTTTCAGTTCATTCGGAGTCTTGTTTGCGCGAATACTACACCATTCCTGCTACCCTCGCGTCATTGGTTGCCATGGCAACTGCCTCCCGCATCGATCCTTATTTGGAGGTCGAGGCCCTCTCGCGGGTCGATACCGAAGTACAACGACCCGAAGGAAGAGATGACGCTCTTCAAGGAAGATCACCTAAAAGAGAAAATCAAATTTTGCACTGTGGAATAAAAATGAAAAATATAAAATGAAGGGGGGGGGAGGAGTCATTATTCCATCCCGTTCTTGACTTGTGGCCCGAAAGCGACGAAGAATGGAAAAGTTCCACCTCTCTAACCTTCAATCCTTCAAGGACAGCAGTGTCGATGCCAGAATAAAATGACGTGGGGGGGGGGGGGGGAGGAAATCCGCCATTTCGACTTGGTTGGACAGCCGCAGCGGCTGCACAAAATCACTACGATCGCAACAGATCCCAACTACACCCTATTGTCACCAGCTGGGTTCTCTGGAGCTTAATGTGTGATTGAGACTATACTCAGTAGCGTACACAGCCCCCCCCCCCCGCCCGAGCATGGGCAACTTTTAGTACATGGGCATAGTAAGTTTTAGTGGACATTTTTTTGGGGGAGGTTTTTTTGGCTCTCTTTTTTAACCTTTTATGATTGTTTCTTGGCCTTGTTTGCCCCTTTTTGGCTTTTTTTGCATATTTAGGTCTTTTTTAGGCCATTGGGCCCTTTTTCATGCAAAACCTACATCAGCAATTGTCGCCAAAAAAAGGCTATTTTTTCTTTTACAAAAAGGACATTAAAAAAAAGGGCAAGGGCATTGCAACCCCTCCTGCTCCCTCTTGTGCACGCTACTGACTATACTCAGTTTGTATTGGCCACATTTTTAAATACAGAACGTGTTGGATTTGTATATTTTACCAGAAGTTTATTAATGATTACACGTCCGTCGTACGTCGTGAGGGAGTATTCAGTTGTAACACTTGCTTCGCATTCCACTGCTTGCCGCAAGGTCGTCTGGAACAGGGAAGCTGCAGATTTTGCTTCCTGGCTCCAGGAGCAGTTGATTTAACATCGGCAAAGTCTTAGTTTAGCGTAGTAATGCTGAGCTGCATTCGTTTCCCCGGCACACGCAAGAACTGTGTCATGGAGCCGGGAATTAAGCAAGACACGCAATCTTTCTACCCAGTGAGCCTTGGCTTGAGAAACAAAACTCCTTCCTCGCTCCAAGATCGTTTAAGGCCACATCTTTCGTAATGTCACGTGCTTGGACTAATCGCAATGGACAAGTGATATTTCTGACACTTATTTGTTAGGTAAAAACTTGCAAAGCGTAATTTTTAATGTCGTTTTCAGGTGTGGGCACATAGTAGAAATCATTTTAGAAAAGTGGACACAGAACTTCGTGCTGATGCGAGTGCAACCAAACTGCTTGCCACCAATAGCTAGTTTTTTTTAGTTGTGCACCGATTTCGCCCTTTAACGCCGTGTTAAACGCCCTGCCACTCCAACGTACAATGTTGGTTTTTAGCTTCACCGAAAGGTAGCCTACTTCCGAAAACCACTCTCTCTATTTAAAGATTAAAGACGGAAAGCCGAAGGCTCAACACGAGTTAAATGAATACAGATGTAAACCTGTTTACGTTGCCTTTTGGACTTATATGTCAGACTGCCTGAGAGGGGGATCGAACCCACGACCTTTGAAACCAAAGGTCGAGGGACCTCGGCCTTTGGTTTCAAAGGTCGTGGGTTAAATTCCCCGCTCAGGCAGTCTGACATATAAGTCCAAAAGACAACGCAAACAGGTTTACATCTGTATTTATTTAACGCCACTTGTAAGCGACCTCGAAGATAAGGTTTGTAAACCACTGCCGAAAAGTGTTAATTAAACTAAAAAGTACTTGTTAGACTGTTATAAAGTAAAAGCCAGTAAAGTGCACAAATACACATAAAAATTCGACGTTTGGGCTCATCTACGAGCCATTATCAAGAGTAAAAGATAAAAAGAATTACAAATAGCACAAGAAAGCCATGAGTCAATTTGGAAGTTCTGCCTTGTTAAGATGGACGTTTTATTTGCAACTTGACTCAAGGCTTTCTTGTGCTATTTGTAATTCTTTTTATCTTTTACTCTTGATAATGGCTCTGAGGTGAGACGAATCGTCGAGAAGTATTAATTTTATCAACTTGACAGCATGGGCTAGATTTGGTGTTATAACAAGGATATTGCGATAACTCAATAATTAGCCAATTTGCACCAATGATTTGAACGAAAGATTGTAAGCCTAACTTAACTTGTCATTTGTTACATCAAAATTTAATTAATTTAATTTAACTTAATTTAATACACTTTAATTTACATTTCTCATAATTCTTCTAAAAACTTTTGGTTATTGCTTAGTATTTATCTGCTTTCAGCTTCTTCGTCAATACAAACACGTTTCATGCTGCAAGTGGTGCATTAGGCAGACAAGTAAAGTGCAGTCTAGCACCAAGCAATGTTCGTAGCTTAGGACATGAATTGAATAAACCAGCAGTACAGTTACCCACTTTGGTTAGCAAGTAGAACAGCTAGCGACAGTGGCTTACTCTGGGAAAGGGGGGTTGGGGATGAAGGGGACAAGTGTTCCCTTACCCAAGAACCGAAGTCAAAACCAAAATAGTATTAAACGAAGAAACAAAATTGAGCCAACTCTGTGAACAGCTAAGAATAACGGGTGATCAGCAAGTATGACGAAATAATTCACGTGGCATCAAAAATAATTCTGCTCACTTGTCATTCTTAGCTGTTCACAGTCTTGGATCCATCGTGTTTAAAAAAAAAAAAAATTATTTGTCGACAGCATTCATTCCCCCCCACCACCTGGACCCCTTAGCGGAAGGCTCGGACCCCGGTTGGAATTCCAATTCCTTTACCCCCCCCCCCCCACCCGCCCTTTCCATCCACCCCTCCCCTCCCCCGCACATCCCAAAGTAAATTCATGGATGGGCCACTGGGGCCATTACCAAGATCAAATTTGATCATCAGGCAAGAACGGAGAACGAAATAACACTTTATTTTCTGAAGTGTCTCAAAAGCTGTAAGCAGTTCTGTTTTGTCAGCGTTCCGTAAACTACTACACTCCAAAACAAGAAATGAAAAAAAAATATCAAATATGAATCTACTTTTTTTTTTTTAATTATTTATTTTCTATTATTTTTCAATCAGCAGACAAATTACACTTTTCATAAAAAAAGCACAAAAATTCATAACGAAATATGGCGCAAACAAGGAAATCTCACAAATTCAGCAACAATCCCGGGCCCCGCCCCCCCCCCACCAAAAAAACAACAACCGGAAATACGTAGAATTATTGGCACTGCTTTCTGCCAGTACACTACCGACATCTGTTGAGTGATTATGAAGCTAATAAAATGGCTGCCTTTTCTCTTATCGCGTTCTTATTTTACACTACGATTGGAGGAGCAGCAACTCAACTTTGGTCTCCCAAGCGAGCTAGTTGGTTGACTGCGCCATCTAGTAACACGAATACACACTAACTTGTAAAAACTCGGGACTTGAGTAGTGCAGGGTTTGTGTTGCTTTTATTATTTACGTCCTGTTTTTTTTTTGTTTGTTCTTTTCTGATTATTTTCGTTACTGTGACTTCATTTTCTCTCATCGTTTATTGACTTTTATGAACATTCTTCCACGTCATTGTTTATTACATTTGGTTGTTGTTTTCGTCATAGGGCCTTAGGGCTTCTGGCAGATGACCAGGAGTGGTTAACGTTCCTTAAACCCTTTGAACCCTTTGTTGTTGTTTTTGCTGTATTTGCTGTATTTGTTGTATTTGTTGTATTTGCAAGAAACGTTAAAAAGGTAGTTTTCATCATTTTCAATATCACGATAAATGCCATATTTTTAAAGTTTTATCCAAATTTTTCTCTTAATATCTTCGGGTATTGGGGAGGGAGGGGGGAGGGGGCACTTGCCCGCTTTGAACCCCTCCTACCTCGGTTGCGCCACTGGCGTCTCTGCCACGTGACCACCAAGGAAGTGGAAGCAGGGACGACGCTAGAATCACTTTACTGGGGAGGCGCCAGTGGGGCAGCAATTTTAGCCAGGGGAACGAACCGAAAATTTTTACTTTTGCGGTTCCTCCCCTCACCCCCCCCCCCCAAAAAAAAAGAATAAAAGTAATAATAACGATCTTGCAATTCTTTCTTACACCCAACGTTCTTAACTGTTTTCTACACCATTTTTTTGGAATAGTTTTAAATTCAGCTGAAAAAAAGATGATTTTACAACTGTCACAGTAACAACTAGGCTCCATTGATGTGACCTCAAGTCCTTCCTGTCGCTGTGACAGAAACTAACATAGTTTTTTAAGTAACCGGAATTTTCTTCGTTTATACGTTTGATTTTGATCTGATAGTTGGGAGGCACCAGGCAAGCGGCCAAAATTTTAGGGGGGCGAGCACCTCCCTTCGCCCCCCCCCCCCTTAGAGTCGTCCCTGTGTGGAAGTGGTAAAGTGTGACGAGTAATAGCCATTTAATTGAGTTTTGAAGATTACAATAATTCGGCAGAGCACGATAAGCTATAATAAATTATTTTCGATATTCACAGGGCAGTACCCTATTACGGTTTTTTCTCAGTGCTCCGCACGGAAGTACTTTGCTGTTCCACTTATATGATTTCTGCCCTGTGCTCCACAAGAAAGTGCTTTGCGGTGTCATTTATATGATTCTGCACAGTGCTTCACAGAGAAGTGCTCTGCTGCTTCACTTATATGATTTCTGCACAGTGTTCCACAGGGAAGATCTCAGTGCTCCGCAGGGAAGTACTTTGCTGTGTCACTTATATGATTTCTGCACAGCGCTTCACAGGGAAGTGCTCTGCTGCTTCATTTATATGATTTCTGCCCAGTGCTCCACAGAGAAGTGCTTTGCTGTTTCAGTTATGTGATTTCTACCCAGCGCTCCATATGGAAGTGCTTTGCTGCTTCACTTATACGATTTCTCCACAGCGCTCCACAGGGAAGTGCTTTTCTGCACCATTTATATGATTTCTACCCAGTGCTCCACAGGGAAGTGCTTTGCTGCTTCACTTATATGATTTCTGCCCAGTGCTCCACAGGGAAGTGCTTTGCTGCTTCACTTATATGATTTCTGCCCAGTGCTTCACAGGGAAGTGCTTTGCTGCTTCACTTATATGATTTCTGCCCAGTGCTCCACAGGGAAGTGCTTTGCTGCTTCACTTATATGATTTCTGCCCACTGATTTCCTACTTCAAATTTCGGCTCCCACCTCTAACATATTTGAGGTAGGAACAATAAAAAAAAATCTTTGAACTAGTTTCTGTCATGCACCAAAGCTCCCTTGTCAGGAAATGTGTGCCTAATGGCAACAAAATTGCGAACTTTGTTGCGTCTCAATCAGAAAAACACACATGCAAACGGACGCACAAAATCGAAATTCATTCGAGGAAAGTATTGCTAGTGGGGTTTGGGGGTGGGGGGGGGGGGAGCGGAGGAAATTGGAAGGCGTGGTTCACGAAATTTCGGAATGTCAGGCTTGGGAGGGGGGGGTCATGATTTTTTTTTACACTTTGTAAAGAAGGGGGTGAACAAAGATTCTTACCAAATTAAGGGAAATACACAATTCTAGGCTTCAAAAAAGGCAATTTCACAGTCAAAATTTGTAAAATGCCTCATTATGTAAGTGTTTATAAGATTTTAACTTATTTGCAGTGTCAATCGGTGTATAGTACCTTAAACCCACTTTCTGCAAACGTTCTGGCACCACAGGCTCTTTTTTGTATTACAAGTGTTGGTGTTGGGAAGGGCATGGACATACTGACTAGAACTGTCTATAAATATGCATCTCTTAGAAAAGTCATTCTATCGTCATAAATCATGAATTTCGGTCCAAGGGTGTTAAAGAACACTTCGTTGAATGTGTTCAAGATCATATTTTAATTCATTACTCGTTTTCCGCACAATTAGGAACTTGTCTATGTGAAGTGTTATTTTTTTAGTTTGGTTAAAGGAAAATCATCTACACTTATATCTGAAAGGGAGGTCACGTTTGTTTTCAAGGTCTTCGAAAGGAGTGTGGGGAGGAGGAGGAGCATCGAAAATTTGGAGGTCACATTTTCAATTCTTTCTCCCTCTCCCCCAGAAATAATATCTTGCATCGCTCAACCAGTGAATAAAAAAGAAAACGAAGGCTTGTGTAGAGAAATGGGTTTTTTGTGCTGTCCAACCACAAGAAAATCAAACACCCGGTCAAAAACTTGATCTGATAGTGACCTGTTGACCTGTTGATATGATCCCCATCCAAATGTGGCAAGATTAGCGAGTACATTCTAAACATCACTTCCAATACCACATTTCTGTTGTGGTCTCTTGATAACTATGTCACCAGATCACTGGGTCTGACCCGAATGGCTGGGTCAGGTGTTTGCTTATACATGGTGACTTGCCTGGAACTTGACCTGACCGAGCCATTGATCCAGTTGACCTGATGAAGTGATCCCATCCAACTCTGGTAAACTTCGGTTAATAAGTTCTAAACATCACTTCTGATACCGAGCTTTTGTTGTGGTCTTAGATAACCCGGCCAACCGTGTCACAGGATAACTGGGTCTGACCCGAAAATCAGATCCTGTATTGGCTTACACACAGTGACCCTGCAAAAAACTTGATCTGAGTGATGCACCGAACCGGGTGACGTGGTGATGTGATCCCATCCAACTGTGGATCCACAAAACTGGGGATTGTTAAATTGTTCTAAAAATCACTTCCAATGCCACGCATCTGTTGTAGTCGCTGAATAACTAGGTCGGTCAATGTTACCGGATCGCTGGGTCTGACCAAAACTGCGGGCCAGGTGTTTGTTTATACATGGCGACCCAGCCAAAAAATTGACCAGCGTTACCCGTTGGCTTGGTTTACCTAGTGTCCCCATCCAACTATGGTGAGATTTGAGAATACCTTCTAAAGTGCAGTGATCTGTGAAAGCTGGTATGAAGTATTCAGTGATAGCCTCCAGTTATGAGATAGGATAGGAATGTTAGGAGGCTATCAGGTACACCTTACTTCCTTTATCTCAAATGAATGTGAGCAGGTTGTTATCAACTACTTGTTGAGGAATGCACTCAACTCGACCTTGAAGATTTTTAAAGAACATGGTTTTACGTAGGGTCGATCTTGTTTCTTCAACATGCTGACTATTCGAAATGCCTGGCCCGCTGCTTTGGAGTGGTGAGTTCCACAGACAGTTATTCTGAATTTCAGCCATGCCTTGATCTTGCTGTCGACGCACCATAAGCCTCAATCTCCCCCCACCCTCAGGCCTTGGACATTGTGCCAGATTCCAAGTAAATTGAAGTCTGCGTGTATCTTGACACCACCATTAATCTCACAAAATGATCAGAAGCTTAATAAGTCCAGAAGGGAATTTGTTTTGGTTAAGGGATCTTTCTCCAATTTAAGCAACTTTACAGTTCGGTGTGCGTCAGGAATCTATGATAGGACCAATCTGTTCTGTTCATTTGTATAGCAGACACGGAACAGCTATATAAATTTTAAGCATTGAGGAACAGGATGTTGTTGTGTTGACATTATGCACAGGCCTCTTAACATGTCATCGAACACACTTATTTTTTAAAATGAGTAAGTTACATAATACATAGTGATGAGCAATATGGGGACGTAACAGTCCGCACAAATGCTTTATCATGCATATCACCCATGTAATCTGGGCTATTCTTGTGCAGGGCATTGGGGATGGGGGGGTCTTATCTCAGTCAACAGTATAAAAGACGTGAGGGTTTGTTTTGGTCCTACTGTTTCTGGCCTGGCTGACTTTATGGCAGCCAAGGCCAACAGGTTCATCAACTATGACCGAGGGTACACGAACATTCCTTATGTCACTGTACCTTACGTCGACTTAACTTACGTTGACTTGAACTCACGTCGCTTTAGGAGAAAGGTAGGCACAGGGACATTCAAGTTGGAGGGAGTTAGATTGTCGCTCTTGCTTCATGACGTTTGAGCACTCTCTTTTCAATCAACCGCACCAAAGCAGTCCGTAGAGCGATGTAGAAAATGCACACGACGTAGCCAACGATTCCATCAAAGTCCCATCATATTCGAGGTTCGTGTTTGACAAGCAACTCGGCCCTGTGGTAAGTTTATCTTCAAACACGAACCTCGAATATGAGGCAATTGAGACGCAATTGTTGCCATGTTTGCGCTTGATGGATTCCGTCAAATTCGCGTCATATTCCACGTTCGTGTTTTACGAGCAACTCGACCGTGCGTCCCGTTTGGCAAAGCGCTTCAGCGCTTATCAAAATCACTGTCCCGTTTGCTGAAGCGCTCATGGCTGTCCCGTTTGGGGCGCTGAGAAAGTGCTTCGAAGCAACGCGAAGCAGAAAAATTGGTGCTTTTTTGGCTTAGCTTCAAGATGGCCGCTCCCTTGTACGTAGACGCTATCGAAGTGACGTGAGATAATGGCAAATTTTTCAGCTTAACGGCTTCCCCCAATGACACTAACCGACGCCATACCGATAATTAGTTTTGCGTGCTCGCTGAAACACTAATTTATAAAACGAATTTTCAAGAATTAACGTTGCAATTCTTGATTTCCTACTGACGTGTGTAGCGAGTGAGTGCATCGTTCGCAAGTACGTGCATAGTCACACATTTTGAAACATATTTCGTAATTGTTAAATGTTTGCTTAGTTTGCCAGACTGAATCCCTTCACTGCTAACTACCCAAATAAATCTACATCGTCTATACAGTGCTGGGAAACAACTGGCGCGCGCGTTTTTTTTTACCAGGAGCCCAAATGTTCACAAACGAGTTATTTTTATAAAAACGCCAGCCATCTAGTTTCCTACGACGATCGTCCCGTTTGCTCGCAAAGCGCCGAACGTTTACTGGTACGTCAGCATTGAGCCAAGAAAGCTATTTGGTGGAGCGCTTTGTCAAACGGGACGCACGGCGACCCTGGGGTAAATTGCTTGTCAAACACGAACCTTGAACATGAAGTAATTTTGACGCAATCGTTGCCATGTGTGCACAAGACGTTTGCCAACGATTCCGTCGAATTCGCGTCATGTTTAAGGTTCGTGTTTGACGAGTAACATACCCGTGGGTCGAGTTACTCGTAACGTCATATTCGAGGTTCGTGTTTATCGAGTAACTTACCAGTGGGTCGAGTTACTCATCAAATGCGAACTTCGAATATGACGTGAATTTGATGGAATCATCGGTCATGTCGTGTGCAAACGTGGCAACTAATGTGCCAAATTTGCCTAATATTCGAGGTTCGTGTATAACAAGTAACTCGATCCTGTGGTAAGTTGCTCTTAAAACACGAACCTCGAATATGAGGCGATTTTGACGCAATTGGTGCCATGTTTGCGCACGGCGTAGCCAACTGGCCTGTCATAATCGCGTCGTTTTCGGGGTTCGTATTTGATGAGCAACTCGACCCTGGACTAATCGTAACCCTGGTGGTGTTTTTTGTACCTGTTGATTAAACTAAAACCCATCCGGCTTTTTTTCTTCAAGTATGCCCAGAAAATGAACGAACAGGCAGGCCGGATCTTAGATGAATAATAGCATTCAAGGCTGGGTTGGACAATATGGCCGCCGAAAGTGCCGCTAATGCGATTGATCTGTCTTGTTGCCACATTTTGTCAACCAGGGGCGACACCTTCCGTACGAAATTGCTGCCTTCTTTGAAACACTTTCTGAATAAACGAACATGTCGATATTTACTGAAAAGCTATTTGCAGTCCAGAAATTTAGTAGCTTTATGGCAAAAATGTGGAAATTTATTTATTTGTACGTGGAAGCTATTTTACAGGTGATTACTGGGATTAAGTTTGTGAATTACTAAGCGTTTTATCAGTTGCCACTGTTTGGCAGTAGATGGCGGGACTCTACATACAAAAATTCACCGATGCAATTTGCTTAGCCAATTCCCGAACAGACCTCGAAGAAATTACAGGGTTCAGACAATACCTGGAAAACGTGGTGAACCTGGAAATTTCAGGGAAAATGAAAATAGAGCCAAAATCTCAGGGAAATTTCAGGGAAAACAAGAATTGTTTTGAAAATCAGGGAAAAGACAGGGAAATTTGAAAAAATGCCTTTGTGTCTGATCTGAAGTTCCATTGAATTAGCAGATCAGACAAAAGGCTAGCCTACAGCAAATATTTAAATTTGTGCTTTAATGTGTTCAAGTATTTTCGATATAACTGCAATAAACCAATCTTAGGCTAGTACTAACAACTGTGTTGAAAATGCGTTGAGTCTGTCTGGACTAGTCTCTAAACAGCTATTTCTGGGATGTTGGATTATTTTTGTACAAATATTAATCAAAACATTAGCTACTGCCTGTTTCCTTAACAAAACATCTTGTGAAGACCTGGAAATTCCCGTTGGATGCACCTTGAAAACCTGGAAATGTCAGGGAAATTGAGAATCAAAAAATTGTCTGAACCCTGAATTAAATGGACCACTCGCGGCAGCCATTTTGTCTACCCACCAAATATTGTAGTAGGTCGGTCCAGATAGATAGTTTACTGGCCATGGGACAGGACAGGTCGTTCTACAATTGGCCGAGAACGAGAAGTGGAACATCTGTAATGTTATTATAGACACTCCTTTATGCCGCTCCTGATTTTACGAAGAAAATGTTGGAATGCTTGCAACGTTTACACCTCTCGTGATGACACATTCGTCATGTCAAGACGAGTACCCAAACAAATTGCCATATACAGACATATCAGCACAAATTGCCAAATAAAGTCAACGTAATCAGTATAGATCCTGTTTAGCAAGGTGCAGCAATTGGGCAGCGAGTGTAATCAGCAATGATGATTGTCACGAAGCTTATCTTGTTTTTGATCTGGTTTATAAATACGAAAAAGGGGCAGAACGCCGACTAAAGCGTAGGATATCCACGGTAAAAACAACATTGACAGATTCTGACAGGTAAAATATACAATTGAAGAATCAAGGAAAAAACGATCATTGTCAACTTTTCGTGTTTTGAGTTATTCATTGTTTAATGTTTAAAGTATCAGCGAATTCATACAAAAGGTATTAATAAGGTTTTGGTACGCTCTATGCTTTCTCAACATTATGTTTATCACACTATTTCAAATGAATTAACACAAACAGGTCAAGGTTACATTTTATTGAGCTTCACGCACAGTCGGTGTCGCTATTGTGATAATTGTTGAGGGTATAGACATTGATCGTTTTTCGGTTGAGCGGTACGGCCATTAATCGTCCTTCTCATATAGTTGATTTTCAAATGAGAATTCTGGGGACATTGGTCATTTCAGGAGACTGATCATGTTAGATATGCATAGCATGAGGTTTTATTCTCTCGATGGCAGTGCCACCTCATTTTTGGTGAAAATGGACATTGGTCGTTCTTACTTGAGGTTTTGAATTATTTTCGAAGCGTATTCACTTTTAATTATGTTCGATGAACTCGATGCCAAAAAGGTGAACGTGAAACGAGGATGAAAGCAGTGCTCAGTTACGTATTTATGTTGAGACTGTTAAAGGGATATACCTCCCAGCGCCATTTTTCTCGGTCCACCACATCAAGTACGGCCCCAAAGGTCTATTTAATAACCGTTAGTCTTTCTCTTGCTAAAAAGCCGTTTTAAAATGTGGCGTCTATAAGAGATTTACTGTTGAATATTGTTAACTATATTTAAGAACGACCCGTAACCATATGATGCATTGCGCGCGTACTTAATCATGACGTTTCATCTCTGTGTGTACTAATTTTCTAATAATTACCATGAGATCTAAAATCTCATAGACTAACGTGGTAAAAATTAAAATAATTATTCCAATAGATCGCCGAAGCAAAATTATAAGACACTAGCCTAGAAAATTATACATTATGATTTTAAAATACGAGAATCATTCCGGTTTGTGACGACACAATCGATGACTTGATGCTGTCTCTTGTACTATTCCCAAAGCCAACCGAGACAGCAACTATGCGAGAAACGCAGCTACCACCCCAGCCGACCTTGGCGGTGTAATTGCTCGGATGACGATCTGCGTGTAGCTGTAATTTGGCACGCGGAAAGTTATAAGGCTGGCCGGATGTCCCTTTAACAGAGGTAGTCAATGGCGTCAACCGACTCTTGGCAAAAGAAAACATATTAGCATCATAGGCAAGCTTTGCATCCTAGTCCTAGCTTTATTTTAAGCGAAGTTCGTTGATAAAAACTAGGATGAACGAGGAAAAAAACCATACTTATATTTTGACACATTCACTAGAAAGGGGATATCAACATCAGAAAGGGTGAAACATAAGGTAGCGAATACCTACATTACTGTTATGGTTAGAACTAGGGCGGTATCTGATCGCCTTCAAACCTCTAATTTCGTTCTTGATTAAGAACGTTCCTGGCAAATGCTTTCGCAGTTCGTGGGGTCGTGTTAGTACCTTTACTCCTCCGGAAATAAGCCTCACACAAAGATGAGAGTTGCATGAAATGAAAGATTATAAAATAAAGCTTTTAACAGGCCTATTTTTTTTTTATCACTGTTTCATTTTTTGACCCTCAGATGAGCAAAAAACGGCTCTGAAAACTGTTTCGTGACGTCAGAGTTTGACGGAACATTCAAATTTCAGGGAAATTAGTCAGAGGGGCCGTCCGACCTTCAGGTCTGAGGAGGATAAGATCTTAAAACTGTTTGGTTCAAACTAGTTGGACGCACGGGAAAAGTAAACGTATAGATTTTAAAAGGTTGTCAAACATTCGCATTTGTGATGCACGGAGGTGCGCAGATTGAGCAAGCACAGCGAGCGATTTCCACGTATAGTAAACCTTTCCAACGTGAAACTAACCCTTTTTACTGTATGTGAAATGTTAACATTCTAAGGAAAGTGATGAACGAATTGTGAGCAATAATCGCAATTTTGCTGCATCCTAATAATCAGTACATGAATTTTGTGATGCTCTGATGATCGAATAAACTATGTGAAGCAAGGGCCGACGCCAGTAGAAAGAGCGAAGCCAACGGTAGGGCTAGTTTTATCAGTGCTGAACAGTGAACACTTCAACGACCAAAACTAAAACCTTCATAGAGAACACGGTCCAGTGCCAGTTCGATTCCTTTAGCCTGGCAGCCATTTTGGAAAGATGGCTGCCGGAAGTCTTTAAAAGGGCATTGCAGTAGTAAACTAGACGACACGCTGACTTGAGTTAACAGCGTAGCTTGAAATGGGGTAACTTGATTTTTGGGATGTTTGCGGAAACGTCGCGTTTGAAATTCAAATATTATTGAAGAACTGTCAACATCGCTATACTCGTCGTAGCACTTTGGCTGTAAAAGATTTTAGGTAGTGAATTGACGTGTTTGGAAATGTAGCCCGTGTGTGAAGATGGGATTGCTTACCGTCATAGCTGTCGAAATATAAATATTGTTTTTTAACCCCAATTATGGGAACCAGCTTTATTTGAATTATGCGAGCTTCACGATAAGTTAAGTTCTGCGTTTATTCCATGCAGTTTCTGTCACTGGTAAATAACGTGAAGAAATGGTATTGTCTAGATGGTGTTAAACTTGCATAGCTCAGTTTCGCTGTTATGGACCACAGGGGCTTGTAGGGCTCGTATTCTTCTCCCATATCCGTGCAGCGCGTGTTGGACTATAAGCTCCTGTGTAATGAACAATTGGGTCAGCTTGATCTCTCATTGTTTATAGTGTAGCTTCTGTAGAGAATACGACAATGGAATGGATCATAACTACATTTTTACCATCGACGCAACTACCTTCGAGACAATTGCTGGATTTGTTCGCGCAATGCCGGTGACTGGTTTTCATGGGGCTGGTACAGACTGCTTGTCGGGGCCATTTTTATTTGGCTAGGGTTTCTGGGGGAATGCTATAAACTTCCCCAGCGGGGCCCCGGAAACTAACACATTTTCCGTGTAGATGCATTTGCAGAGGTTCAAACGGCATAGAGCAAATAAAAAAAATAATATAAAATTCTACACATATATATTAACTGTTGAAAAGTAGTAAGCAACTAAGCTGAAGTCGAAATTCCCTGAATTCCTTGGACACATTCTCCCCTTTGAGATTCCCCTTTAAGTAGGCCTAAACCTCAGTTTTATGCCGCCTGTTCACCAAGTTAGACGTATCCTGACTCGAATCATCTTCCTACTTCCATAAAAGTCGAACATTTACGAAAATGACGTCATTGCCCTAATATGAGCATAACTACGCCGAATCCTGACGAGAACCAGCTTCGTGTTGTCGTGAAACTCCGACGATTAACAAAGGTGACGTTATTTCCGTAATATGGGCATAACTCGATGCAACATCTTGCTTGCTCTAAGTGAGATATACTGTCACGATCTGTGGTTTGTTTGTCGGCGACCTATCAGTGACAAGCTAAGCTTCGATTTGTATAATTACTGGAGCAGAACGGTCCCGTGCGGATGGTCCCGTGCGAGAGAAAACAAAAATTCTAATCATAATAATGAACTGTAATGTCACGATTAGTAATTATCTGCTTGATTAACCATTTGTAGTGTACAATTTTTTTTTAATGAAGTAAAGTAATTTTTGCATTGGTACAAACAGCGTTATCAATTCAGTATCTCAATGAATTGTCTTTTTTATCGTCCCCACAAAATATCCACAATCGGGCATACCTGGAGGAGATAGTGCCAGTTTGTTGTTATCAATTGTAAACGTCAGGCAGTGTTGGCTCCTCGTGATTGAGTAATGGGGCTCATATCGAAACAAGCCTTTCTATGGGAGCTGTTCTCGCTATGTTCTTTTTGTTGTTGTTCTTAAACTCCGACACTTACACAAGTACAGTTTGGACACTTAACCAAGTAATTCAATTGTTCAAATTTTGAAAAA
>JAHWFP010061590.1:40746-63861 GCA_023313725.1 Lithobius niger
CCCCCCCATCCTCCCAATACATTTTTTCCCTAAAGAGCAGGGCTAACAGACACACTGCCGACACGGACATTTGCCGTTGCGGCCCTCCTCCCCACGCCCAGTTTATCGCTTTGGCTTGAGCGATCCGTACCGTGTGAAAAATATCTGAGCTGAATTGTTTCAAAGTAAGCAGCAACAATCATTGCGCGCGCGACCGTTCGTACTCAGAAAATGAACAACAATTATTCGCAACAATTATAACGGCAATGTACCTCATTTTGTTGTAGATTGTGCCATTGTCGACGTTTTGACTTTTTGTCGATGAGCGAACTTACTTGCTTACTGAATGCTGGGTTTCTCAGTGATTGGATTTTTTAGACTTCAATCAAACTTCATTGTGACTTTTCTGGGACTACACCAAAATATCCGTGGGAGTGTCCCGACTTCCGGCCAGGGAGGGATGAGAAGGGCGAGAAAACAAGAAGGATAGGAGGGAGACTGTCACATTTCGGGGGGGGAGTGGGGGGTGCGATTCACTGTGGGGGAAGGCGCATGTCGGGGGGGGGGGTTACACTAAAACCAAAGCCCAAAACACCTAAGGTGCCGGGGAGATACAGGCCACACACTGGGGGAGTCTGGGAGGGGGGCAGTTGGGGGTGGTGGATGTTGGGAGCACGGAAGCGTGTAGAGGTATACGAGAGGGGGGGGGGGGGAGAAATTGACAGCGCCAGTTACTTTTCTAAGACGACAAAACACCGGGAGAAGCTAAGTTCGGGAAATTCAATCATCGTGCAGCATGCATGGTCCAGCTAGTAGAAACAAATCCTTTAATCTTCACTTTGCGTCTTGCAGCTAGCGTTTGCTAATTGGCATTGTTGCATAGTAACAATGTTTAAAATAATGTAAAACAATCAATCTGGTCGATTAGAGCTCCATAACCCCTGAACCAATTAGAAAAGGCCTTATGGAAAGGACACATCTACAGAGCTAAACCTGTAAAATGAGCTAAGAACCAGCTTTATAGGACAATGAAATAGTTTGATCTGCAGAGAGCGTACCAGAAACGTGTCGTGCCAAGAACAAGCCAAAAATGTAAGTCACCATTCCAGCTCAACTCCAGATCTCCGATGTATCAACTCAGAAATTAATAAAAGGTGGTACACGTGTTGGTCAAGTCCCACAAACCTCATATACCAAATTGTGTACCGCCAAAGGCTTATCAAATTGCCTATACCAAAGCCCTACCGCCTTGGTGAACTCCTGTTTCGTCAAATCCAGTTTCGCCAAAAAAAAAACCAGATTAATAGTTTTTCCCTCAGGGGCCAGTCCCGTTTCGCCAAATCCCGTTTCGCCAAAACGAATTTGACAAAATTTTACGTACACGAAATTTAATACCTTATTTCTATGTAATGGGGCTTTAAAGGAAAAAAAATTACCAGAGACAAGCAGTGGTAGAATAAGCCCAGTTGATTGATTAGCGTTTTGAAAACTGGCCATAACAGACGGAAAAACTTGCGCTTTAAATATAATTGTTTAGAATGCTTGGCCGTCACTACGTCAATGCCAAGGTTCTCTTTGAAGAATAGTTAGTTATACACGTGATGGTTAACCATTTCCAAACGGGAATTCTTGTTTTGTAGAATCCCGTTTCTCAGAATCAAAATATTTTCAAAAACTTAACATTGCAGAAGTTAAAGAGGCATGCCCAACCGTTAGTAATTTTTGATTAGTTGTGGTTTCTGATGTTATGTGTTTAGCCGCGGCGAGCGCGGCAGCGCAAGCGAGGCACGTAATTTGAAACAAATTATTTTGCAAAATGGAATTCTGCAAAACGGGTGTTTGTCTATAAATGTCTGACCAGCAATATGTTATAAATGTTCGTGTTTAAATGTTTGAAATGTTTCGTGTGCCTAAAATTTCGTAAACGCCCATTTGGCAAAATGGGATTTGGCGAAACGGGACTGGCCCCTGAGGTAAAAGCTGTTAATCTGCCTTCTTTTGGCGAAACGGGATTTGACGAAACGGGACGTAACCACTGCCTTTACTACTAATGTGAGAAGATGTGTATCGGTTAAACCAAGTGCAACCAACTGAAAGAAAAAAAAATGTCGTTTGTGAAAAAACTGGACATCATGATGCAGTATAAGGTTATCAACAACGATAGACATGAACATAAAAAAATAAGCCAGGTGTTGTATGTACCTTTCGTCTGTCCTCTCTACAGCTCAAACTGCACCACCTAAATTTATGGAAATAGGCTCAAATCATAGTTTCTTATGTGGGTATGTGCCTTTTCAAGGATATTTTAGTTTAACTGAAATAGTAATGCAGAAAATCATCACATGCTAACTGAAACAATGCTATATTGCCGATTAAAAAAAACCAAACTGTCCTAAATGTAGCCAACTTCTTTCAAAACACATAAAGCATTACAAAATAAATGTTGGTGTAGATAACATTCCTGTTGTATTTCTGAATACTGTTCGGTGCACTCCCAAATCCTATTTGTTAAATATTATTGCATATTCGTACTAAAGGCAACGTTTCTGTGCAGGATCAGTTCCTATATGTTCCGAGTAGGAATGGCGCCTGTCATTCAGTGTAGATACCACCCGATACAACATAGCGTGTGTAATTACTCCCACTGTTCGGTAGAGATAGGAATCCTACAATCTGCGGACGAATGTACTCTGTTTCTAACCTACGCCTGACACGATTTCGATTTCTGTCAGACTTTGCACATAGACGAGCTAGCTATTAGTTTACGCTAAATGAAACATTAATGAAGGTACCATGATGCGCCCATTTTGAAATTATGTTTATTATCGGCCGATTTTCTTCAAATTTAAAACGGAGACGAAATAGTTGATACCAAATGAAACAATGAATGTGCCATCGTCGCTATTAATCTGTAACGGCAGCAATCTTGAAATCAGATGGCCGTTTTGAAATTATGCTTAGTATCGTCCGATTTCCTTCAAATTTAGCATGTAGAAGAAATAGCATGGTATGGAGACGATACAGTTGATACCAACTGAAACAATGAATATGCCATCGTCGCTATTAATCTTGGCCATTTGGCCATTTTTACCTGTTTATTACAGATCTCAAAGAAAAACGGATCAATAAACAAAAACGAATCGTTAAATGTTAAGAGTAAGGGTGTAAAGATCAAAAACCTAAAAGGAACACAGACTAGCTTTGACAGTAAAGGTCTAGCTGTAAAATTTTGTCAGTAAAGTATTAGTGCTCGTATCCCCATACTCACATCCTTCCTCATACGGCACTTCCATCCCCATACGGCACTTCCTTGTTGATTGTCACCATCTTGATGGTGTTCGTCGTCGTTTCCATCTTCCGCATGACATTGCGCGTCAATTGGGTGATAAGTCTGTCCTCCTGTCTGGTGTTTTTCAATTTTTGCAGGAGGTACAGATGTATGACAAGATTTAGTTAGGGGTTTGAATAACATCCCTGTAATGTGTGGTGCAGTGGCAACCCGGACCACTGCACTGTGTATGAGGTTGGCGCTAATGACCAAGTTGTCGACGCGCCATTAAGCCTCAATCCTCCCCCCCCCATACTCACAGCTGTGAAGGTGCACAAATAAAATCGGGTTAAAGTTCACTCGAACGCAAAGAAATATAATTTGAACGCCAATTCCAGAGAACAAGGACTGGCTTTACACAATGATTATCAGAAAGAGAACGCAGTTTGTGTTTGAAATGTTTAATGCTTGTGTGCATCTGTATAATTGTGTGCATGTGTGTGTATTTGTGTGTGCGCATAATTTGTGTACCATACAGGCTTTTTTTTTTTTTTACATTTGTCTGTGTTTGTTACATTTTAAGTCTGTTTCGTGTGAATGGCTTATGTGTATTTTGTGTGCATTTGGGTGTTTTATGTTACTCCTTTTGAGCCATTGTACTTCCTATTATAATTTTTTCTTACTCCTTTTATCTCCGACATATACATATTTTCTTTTTATCTTCCTTCTCACTCAAGCTTGATTACGTTACTAAGCGATACCATGGAGCTGGAAGCGTAGTGTGATAGTATATAAGTCCATGGCGATACCAAGTACAGTGCAACAGGGAAAAGAAATTTTATACCTTTATGAAACAAGTAGACTCCTAGTTAAACACAGGCTTGTGTTTGATGACTTCTGTTTTAGTTTTAGTTCATGTGAGTAATTACGTGTTCATTTTGTGTATGTTTTTAATCTTACAATTTTGTATGCGGTTTGCTGTTTATGGCGTCTGTTTTGTATGTGTTTGTGGATTTAGGTTTACGTTCTGATTCACGTGCGTGTGTCTGATGTTGTATTTTGAGTGTGTGAAATATCCATTAAACCATTTTGTTTGTTTGATTACTGATGCACATATCCGTGTGCATGGAGGCTGGCATGTCACAATCCTTGTTCCCTGGAATTGGAGTTCAAATTATAGAACGTTGCGTTCGAGTGAACTCTAATCCGTTTTTATTCATGTACCTTATCAGCTGTGGGTATGGGGATACAATATCTGATGTTTTTTTTCTAAACAGTGAAGCCGTTTTTGCTCAGTTAATTTGTTGGCTTTTTTTCGCTTCTTCTTATTATAATTGCTACGGTCTGACCTATCGTGTCTACGGTACGTCCACTGTCTGGCCAGTTTTGTTTGCGAAAAACGGAAAATTAGAAATGCGTATTTTTGTTCAGGTTTCACCTAAGCTTTGTCCCATGTTTATTATTTGACTTGCGTGTGTCTAGATTTAGCATGTGTCATCTCAATGGGCAGTTGGTTCTGAATTGTTGCAGGCAGATGCAGTATCATGACAAACAATCGCGGAATTAATTTAACTGGCTTCCTGAAGCCCGGATGAAGAACTAGAGCCATTCAGTCATGCCGGCCGCCTAAGGATTTCGCACCCTACGGATTAAAACTTGAAGATTTAAGCGAAAACCAAGACCATTTCGTTTTAGTTCTCCACAACGAGTTAACTTATCTCTAGCTTACAATGCTAACTGAAACAAGATACAACGACAATGTAACTTTCCCCCCGTCCTAGCATCGTTGCATCTTGTTCGAGTGAGTTGCCGGGAGGTTGTCTAAGCTGTTTAGATTAAGGTCGTTGTTGTTTAGAGTTAAATGATTTAGATAGAGGAGGGGATTGAGACTTAATGGCGCGTCGACAGCTGGGTCATTAGCGCCATTTAAATAGAGTGTTCGATGTAACGGTCCTTAGGCTCTTGTAAGTAAATCGAAGTAAAAGTAGAGAAAGTGAGCTATAATCCGATCTTTTGCTTCTCGTCTATTGTTGCACCATTGTTATATATACAGCATTGTATTCTGTGTCGTAAGGCTTCGTCGGGCAGGTGACCGAAAGTGGTTAACGCTCGCTAAAACCCTTTGAACTCTTTCATTATATTGAGGCCCCCTGTCTACTTTCTCAAAATTTTCGTGCGCAAACGTTGTTAACATACTACTACGCCATTTTTCGTCATACATACCTAAGGTACTCATGACGATTTTTGCATTTGTTAAAAGAGTCAGAATTAACATGGACTAAGGCTAAAGAATTGGCAATCAGTATGGAAGCTATACAGTATAGAGTGTTAGAAATTGACCGAGCAGTGGCGTAACTAGGGTTTTGTTCTGAGGGAGCAACAATAGGCATTTAGCCGAATGTTGTGGAGGGAGAACCGAATAAGAGTCCCGACCGGAAGCTGATGCATTTTTTGCTATTTTCCGGCATTTTCTGGCCTTGTAAAGGGCCGTTGGAAACATTTTTATAAAACCGGTTTTGCTGACTGCATTATACGCATAAAAAAACTTTGTAATGTAAATCTTTCAGTTTTTCTTACTAGACAACACTGATACTTTGTTAGAAATGTTGGGGATTTTAAGCAAACTATGGAGTTAGTAATTCTTACTGTTTATCTTTACGCATATTTTCGTATTTCTCCATTTGTTACCTGGTTATTTTAGTGATTTAAAGGAGAAACAGTCGAAGTATAAATTAGCTGAGATAAAAGTTGCGTCTTTCAGCTCAAAATGCAGCCATCTGACGGTAAATAATTCAGCTATGGAAAAAGTGACTTGGCCAATTTGCCGAATAAGCTTTCAAAATCTCACAGAGGGGGCGAATCGCCCCTTTGCCCCCCCCCCCCACTAGTTACGCCACTGTGGCCGAGAAAGGATTTTCAAGATGAAATTTAAAGAAAAATTTTAATCTGGCTGAAATGAAAAAAAACCGGCACAAAAGCAAAATTGTCTTGTGAAGTGTATTTTTGATTGCTCATTACGATGACAAATTACCGCTGAAGCTCAGGTGCTATGGATTGCCCTATGGGATGGGAGCCAAATTATTCAAGTTTTTTCGAATAGGGAAGAAAGGCGGATAGCTGTTGCTTCTCGAACTTTAACTACAGCGGAAAAGGGCTATGTTCAAATAGATCGTGAAGCCTTGTGCATTATTTTTAGTGTAAAAAGGTATCACCAGTATGTGTATGGCAGAAAATTCACACTGTGTACCGACAACCAAGCTTTAACTTTTTTCAACCCAAGATTTTCAACCCTAAAAAGGCTATTCCTGTCATGGCCGCAGCAAGAATACATATGTGGGCTTTGTTCCTAAACGGTTATGACATCGAGCATATTAAAGGCTCTGATAATTTTACTACAGTTACCTTTAACCAACAGTAAGCAAACAAAGATTGAAAAAAATACTGTAGAAGTCAGGAGTTTGAGGCAAATGGATAGAATTCCTGTTTTACCATGCCAGTTAAAAAATTGCACTCAACTTGACCCAGTACTTTCAAAAGTTTTGTTATGTACTAGGTTAGGGTAGTCTGAAAAGGAAAATGTTGGTTTTGAGTTAAAAGCTTATGAGTATAGAAGAAATGGACTGAGCATTGAGAAGAATTGTCTATTTTGGGGGAGACAAGCTGTAATACCTACTATACTGCGAAAGCAAATCCCAAATGAATACATTCAGGACATAGTGGAATTGTGCAAATGAAAGATATTGCCCACTCTCATGTTTGGTGGCCTAAACTGGATCAAGATTTGGAACGCCTAGTAAAAGCTTGCGACAGCTGCCAACAAGATTGTGAATAAAGTAGACAATCACCCAAAACTGTGTGGCCCTGGCCTAATGCTTGTTGGGACAGGCTACACTCGGATTTTTGCGATACACTGGACGGTAAAATGTATTTGGTAATAATATGTGCATTCTCTAAAAGTTGGAAGTTTATTGTATGAATTCTACTATTTCTGAGAGCACCATGTAAGGGCTGCGTAATTTGTTTGCTAGCGAAGGGTTATCATGTGTGCTCGTGACAGACAATGGCACTCAGTGGACAAGTTCAGAATTGTCGATTTTTATGAAGAACAATGGTATTGAACACAGAACAGGGGTTCCGTACAATCCTTCAACAAACGGGTTAGCTGAAAACTTGGTTAGGAATTTTAAAAGGTCATTAAAAGCCGAAATAAAGAGTGGTGCCACGCACGAGTAAGTGCTGGCCAGATTATTGCTCGCGTATCGCATTACGCTGCATACTACAACGGGAGAGAAGCCATGCTTTCTTTTAAAAGGGAAAGTACTTCGCTCTGCGCTGGACCTGTTAAAACCAAATTTACTGGGTCTGTTGAAAAGCAACTGTTCTCGCAAATAAAGCCATATATAAACAAAACCAAAAAACCAAAGTTTCTACCTGGAAATGTTGTCTGGGCAAGAGACTTCCGACGTTGTACCAAGCATCCTTGGCGAAAAAGTGCTCAACTGGTAATCACGGGATTTACATGGTCGCACCGTGTGATCCTTCCTTATAACAGTGATGCATCCACTACGCGCAGTTGAAGTTGGCTTTGCTCTCGCTAAGTCCTGCTGAGAACAATCCGAGATCACTCGAGTCGGAGCCTGTGATCTCGGGCAGTTTCCAGCGAAATGTCCCTCTTGAGTTTTATAACAGCGCTGTTAACACACGATTCGGGAAATTTTTCCAGGAAAAAATTTCTGTGTGAGCTATCCAGCCAGGATACCGGACACACCAGATGTACAAAGGAAACAGCTTCATGGGTCTGGCAAGCAAAAGTCCACGCCTATAAAATCACCAGTGGCAGGGTCTCCAAGGGTCATCCAATTTACACATCAGTTACCTGTGATGGGTGCTACATCACCTGTCATGGGTGCAGCATGTTCTCCTCCTGTAGTAGTGAGAGGCACATAATGTGCTCCTCCTGCAGTGGGAGGACCTACAAAATATTCATAATGGAGACGATCTTCCTGTATTTTTTTTTACCTTTGGAATGTAACTCTGGGTTGAGAACAATTAGCAATTAAAAACTACGCTATTGTAATACTACTACTACTGATAAAATTACTCAAAATAATCTAGAAATAAATTGTTTTTACTAGACACCACAAACATCAAAATCAGAAATGCCAAAAACATCGATGGCAAGTTAAATAGCATACTGCCGAGGGATGCTTATATTAGCGTCATATCTCTATCTCTGGTATGCTTGCAGTTTGTAACGGGAAGAAAAAGCAGAATCATATCGGCAACTGGTGAGTCAAAAAAAATCTCCTGTTTGGCTTGGACCAATCATAATGCAAGTGGTATTTATTAGGGGAAAAAGCTATTGCAGCGGACAAGACACGTCTGCGTTAGGATGGACGTAGCTCTTTGACACCACTCTTGCCAGTAGTGATAAGCAATCATGAAGCTTATCTTAATCTGGTTATAAATTGCTCAATTCACTTGAAAATGTGGCGAGTCGACGTGGAATGCAATTCAAGCGAGCTGCAACCAAGGTTGAAACATTGGCTGATTCTGACTCCAGTAAGACTAATTATATTTTGTAGGATCATTCGAGTTGATTAGACTCGTCTCTCTGTCTGTCTGTCTGGGTGTCTGTGTGTTCGCGCCATAACGTTTAACGAATTATCGGATTGCCGTCAAATTTTGCACACAGATTCTCTGCCACATTTCTAGGGTGTAAGTTCGAAAATGGGCCGGATCCGTCAGAGAAATCCTCCACTAGAACGCGCCAAAGATTTTCGTTCGCTGCAAATGCATGAAGTTCGTTATCTTTTTTTCAGCTGCATGACGTCATCCTTCCACCGCCTGGCCTTCATCAGCGGCTGATGTCACCACCAACTGACCAATGACTGGCAACTATATAGAGTGTTCTTGATTATTATTCTAGGTGTTTGATGTAGGCACGCGGCTCCACTGATACGTACGAAATAACTGGATAACAAAGTTATACAGTCTAATGTTGGTATGCGAAATAAACGTAGACTTGATGTACTTGTTTAGACAAACCTTCATGACTTTAGACTTAATAACTTTAGTTTTTTGGTGGGAGGGGAATATTTATATATTTAAAACAACTTCTCTGTATGACATTTGTTTTTTTTATTTCCACAGGAGGGGGAGGGCGAATTCTTAAAACTACTTCTGAGCTGTAACTTTCTTATCTAGTTATTTCCTACATATCAGTCGGGCCGTGTGCCAACATCGCCGTCCATAAATGTACTATTCAAAGCGCCGAAACCAAACGGTTTCATGACGCGGCCACCTCCCGTGTCATAAAACAAAAAACTGCCAAATGGTGCTGAATGATTTGAACGCCGACTCAATTCACTATTGTTTTAATTCAACTTTCAGTTTTAAAAATGAAACCGATGGAAGAATCGTAGTGGGCTCGTCTTTAAATAAGAGGTGTGTGCCGCCACGCCATGCCATCGCAGATGATCAAAAACTAGAAACGCTAGAGGCCACTGGTTTTACGGGTTGTATTCACGGCTTGCAACCGCGGCCAAGAAATCATTTGGGTTTTTGGATTGTATTATTTATGGAAGGGTAATTATTCACTGGTGTGAGGCAATTAGTAGCCATATCGATCGCTGTACTCGCACGAGAAAACAAATCGACTCTTACTATAATTGGTTAAAACAGGTTTATTCTCTATTAATTCTGTTGGATCATCTCACATCTATCCCGGAAGGATGGATAACTGTACTGAAAATGCAGCATTGGTGAAATCAGGGTTCAGTTAAATGTTGAAATTAACAGGGAATTGAACCACTGAAATTGGGTGTTTCCGGCAACCCAGAGGTGTAATTTCTGTTGTTTCCCATGTGGTAAATCTGAGGACCGTCCGTATTTTTGTGTGTGCTTTTTTTCCGTTTTTTTGTGTGACGTTTTCGTTTAAATCCCCCATCATGCATTCGTGTATCCATGATAGTTAATGATACCATGGGGTATGGCCCTGTCAGAAGGGCTCCTCACAGGGTCCCTTGCAAGCCAGAGGCCTTGCGACAAACTGAACACACTTTTTGCAGTTTATTTTTTAACCTGAGCTGATGCGCTGGGCCCAATTGAAGCAGGCACCTAGGGACAGAAGCCACACTTACTCCCCCACCATATCCCCTCTCGACTTATGGTTCAGATGCCCATATAAACACGACAGACGGGAGGGATTACGTGTCACCAAGCATTGTTCATATTCCTGCTCTTTGATTTTTCGGAGTTCCGAAAAATGGCTTCACAAATTTCTGATATCTCAGAATTGATATTTTTGGGCGCGAAGTGTTGAGTCAGTCAGGTGCAACAGGCTTCCATATAAAAGGGTTTGCTCCATCCACACTCACCAATCTTAGCCTGGAAAAGCCTATAAGACAGTTCTGCTGTTCAGTCTGGAAAATTCTAGCTACTATTCAGTTTGAATTTAACGTGGAAAGCAAGAGAATAGAAGAAGTTGATTTTATATTATTCAAGCCATCGAGGTTTGCAACATTCTTGATAGCCTACCTCTAGACGCCAAGACTACAGTATTAGGATACGAGCTTCATAATCAATATTTGGACTCATTTAATTTTTGCCCCCCCCCCTCATTATTCATTTATATTGCAACCCCCTCATACATGTTTTATTGCGAACCAGTAACCCAAGCTTGCTTTCTTCAAGTGTTAATTAGCTTAAAGGTGCCCGTCCACAATTTCGATAGTGAAATGGACACACTTTCTAAACACAGCATCCACGTTTTAGATTCTCAGTCATCCAATAGGCTGATTTGGGTCACGTGATCTCGTTTTAGGTATGAAAAATCGCGACGCTGCTACGAATAGTTTTGTTCCATTTTTAATTTACCACTATTTTCTTTGTATTGCTCGAAAATTCTACGGTGCTATGTCTAAGATGAAAAGACGTCTTTAATTTAAATTAAATTTACAATTCCATATGGGTTAGGTTTATTTTGTAGTTCAAAAGTATGCCAATTGAGTACTGGAATCCATCCTTAGCTGGAACAGGGTCTAGAATTAGTCCGATATTCCTCATTTCTAATGGTCCTCTTTTTACCGCTCCTGGGCCCACTCATTATCTTATACAATGTATATTTTCTTTTCTTACAGATGCAGAAACCCATCTTAATTAAACAAAATGTGTGATGATGACGTTGCAGTGTTGGTGGTGGACAATGGTTCTGGGCTTTGTAAAGCTGGGTTTGCAGGAGATGATGGACCTCGTGCAATCGTACCCTCCATCGTGGGACGGCCAAAGCATCGGGTAAAGGTCAATGTAAATTGTCAAGAATATTTTCAACAAAAATTCTTAAGTTTGTTTGGCATTATTTAAAACATACCCAGACAATGTGCAGACGATATCGGTTCTTTTGCAATTGTTATAAAAAAAGACATTGTGATAGTGTGTTTTGCAGTTTTGCCTTAGCAGTCTTGAGATTATCCAAATAATATCGTGCTTTTACAATTGTTGTAAAAAGACATTGTGATGTGAAGCGTATTTTTTGACATTTATTCTACCAATGAAAAAGGCAGTTGGTAAGCTTGAAACCTTTTTACTTAACAATTTGACTGATTTTCCCATGACATGGTTAGAACTACGGCGGTATTTGATCACTTTCGAACCTCTAACTTTCGTTCTTGATTAACGAAAACATTCCTGATAAATGCTTTCGCAGTAGTTCGTCTTGCGATGATCCAAGAATTTCACCTCTAGCGTCGCAATACGAATCCGCCCATCTGTCACTATTAATAAGCTGTCTAAATTTTCGAACAAAAATGACCAAAGAAAGATTTTAAATATACATTTATACCCACAAAAGACAAAATTAGTAAAGTTTGTTGAAAATAATTTATAAAAAAATTTGACCTACTTTTACGTTTTTAATATCTTTCGTTTTAAAACCAAAGACGAAGCAAAAAATGTTTCACCATACTATTTGATGTTTGTCAAACTGATTACGTTGTTCGAAGGTCTGCTCTTCTGCAAGCCACAGCCAAGAAATGGATAACTGAAAACCTAACATCGTAATGGAAAATCATAGTTCTTATGTTCGAAATTTGGCCAATATTGTACCCAGTTTCTTAGCCAAATCAGCGTTGTGGCTGTAACCTGTTTGCCCTAGATTGCAGTTCCTCGGCCCATCAGTTACTTAGCTGTATTCCAAAGGTGCTATACAGGGGCGTATAGGCCTATTGTTATTCTTTCATTTGTCGGGATCTGCTTTGGACTGGACGATATGGTGCAACCAATTGGCCCCCTCCCGAGTTGGAGTGTAAAGCAGTTCAATGGAAGCAGATACCCCCCCCCCCTCCAGTGAGCTGCGTGGGCGGGTTAAAAGGGAACACACATCTCTATTCTTGAAAAATCAACCCTTGCGACATTGATGTGGTCATGACATAATTAGATTCTTTGGGTAGATTCTTAGGTTAGGTCCTTTGTTAAGGACAGGTTTCATTACAAATGAGTGTGTGCCAAGCAGTATATAAACTACCCAACGACACCTATTCGAGGGCTTTAGCGACGGGAGTGAACATCAGATCTTTCGTGACAGAAAGGTCTTCGAAGGTAGTTCGTCTGTCACTCTGGATTACATCTCACCTTTAACTGCCTGTTAGAAGGTGTGTTGGTTTATCCAGTGTTTGGCAACTTAACCTTTTCATTTTAGTTTGTTTCTGCTTTTGGCTTAGTATATCTATACTCGCCTTCTACGACTCATGACTTTCTCAGTGTCCCCCTAGCACTCAAGGAGAACAGGTTGATTCAGATGCAAACCATCTGCGTGCTTATACGATACACCCTGCTACACAGCGATTTAGCTAAAACCATGCTTTCAGATCAGGAAGCTTCTTTTGAGAATGTGTCAACTATTTCAGGCCGAAATTCTTAATGTACCTCAATACTGATTCCTCACTACTAAATTCGTTTCAAGCCGGGAGCGTTCTCACCATTTCACGCTACTAAAGTCGTCTCTAACCAGCGAGCACCGGCCACTTGTGGTTCTAGGACAACTTGGTTCCAAGTTTTCACCAGTTACAGCATGCCAGTGGATAATCCTCGCATATAATCCGGCTTCCAGCTCAAAGGATTCTTTCTTCCTCATGCTGCATTCTTGTGTAATCCTTTTGATGCGGGATACGTTCTTCACCCGCTCACTTTTCCTTCTAGAGAGGGTAAACATGGCCGCCAAGACTTTTTTTTTATCTTGAAATCCTTAGCTGGCTGGTTTGGGCTGGCCCTACAGTGAGTCGAATTTGACCAGCGTGTGCTCGGTTCGCAACGAATTTTATTGTGTGAAATCTGCACAATCTGACAGACACTTGGAACATTTTTGTATCAGAACATTTGAGCTCCCAATCAAGCAATTTTCCTGCACTCCTTGGACTTGTGTTATCGCCTGGGGTGAGTCTCTATGAACTATGAATACCTTGTGCCCAAATTGACAACGATTTGGAGCTATTTACTGCTTCGCTGGAGTATATTTGGGCATAAATATCTGTGTTATCACCCACATTGTGGAGGCCGCCATATTGGTTGGTTGTGTCTACTTCATGTGCCGGTTCGAATCCAGTGTCCACTTTTTTTTTTAGTGTGCACACTCTGGATAGGACCTGGAGCTAGTTACTGCTTTGTTGAAGTACATTTGCGGATACATTTTTCTGCGCTATCATCCCATTTTTTCTTTTTTCTTTCTTTCTTTAAAAAAAAAAGAAAAAGAGGGGAAAAGGGAAGGAAAAGGCAAGAAAAACATTTCACCCTATAAATAAAGAAAATCACGAGGTAAAGGGTAAACGAAGCAAGCAGTCTGCATTAAAGACTGTCCTTGTGAGGATACACAATATACTAGTCCAAGAAAGAAAGAAAAGACAACAGCCCCGAATTGGACTCGAACCCAGGACTTCCCGTTTACTAGTCGGGCGCTCTAGCCACTGCGCTACCGAGGCGGGTACTGGCTACAGGCTACAGCCGAGCTAAGTAGCTGTTCAATCTTTCTCAGTGGTGACCTAAAGATCACAAACATACACACAAGGAGGGAAAGCAACATTGCTTCTTGGCCTCCACACTAGAAATAATGCAAGTAGTAAATAAATAAAGAAAATCACAAGGTAAAGGGTAAACGAAGCAAGCAGTCTGCATTAAAGACTGTCCTTGTGAGGATACACAATACACTAGTCCAAGAAGCACACTGTCTCCCACTGTCTCCCATACATGATATATACATACACGCTCAGTGAAAAAAAAACTAAATTGAAGAGGATAAGTGTACTAACAAAAAATGTTACAGTTCGAAATAAAAAGCACTTAAAGCAGGCAAATAAGGCAAAAACAACGAAAACACATGGAAATAAGGTGAATCACTTCAGTGACCATTTGGAAGGCTCCTTGCAGTGTGAGACTTTGGGCATCGACACCAACGCCGACTATTCATTTGGCACCCCCTGTGGACCTCTCATTGTCATCACCACCTAACAGCTTGCTAAATTCATCTGTTGAAGGGCTATGCATGTCTGAATTGTCAGAAGTATTTCAAACGGAAGAGGAGTTGGTGCGGGCTAAAGACTACAGTGCCAAAAGTCCACCAACTCTGAAATTGAGGCTGGGGTGATAAATTTACAAACAGACTTGGCACACATCAAGCGTATTATCTCTATTGATAAACTGGAGCATGAATTCGATTTGGGCGCTATAAACCACTCGATACGCAGTCTCATCACAATGGTATCAAACTCACTAACATGTATGACAAATGAGTCATTGTATCATGGTCGAGCATCAGAACAAAATGATAATAAAATAAAAAGAAACAACATGACCTTGAAGATGATAGGCATTTCAGTCTAAGGCCCGACGAAATAAATAAACGACTTGATGGCTTTATGAACTCTTTGAAAGAAGTGATGAAGAACAGCTTCAAAACACTTTTTCAAAATTCGACTCAAAAAATCGAAGGCATGTTTCTGAGTCAGGTGGATATGCTGGCAAATATCTGTACAGGTTTGCAGCATCCGTCAGAAGCGTACAGTTGCACGAATTGCAAGAATACAAATGAAGAAAATATTACTCCTATGTTAGAGGCCGGTAAAGACGTTAAATTTACGAATAAATTTATGGATAAATTTCAATAACTTACGTGATAAATTAAAAATAATTAACTGGGAATCACTTCACGAAAAAATAACAGATGTTAAGGCTGCTTGGCAGTTATTCATCGATAATCTGTCCAATCTCGTTTATGAGTCAACGGTATATGTAGAAAAGAAAAATACTAAATGCAAACAACCAAAAGAAATTAAGAAATTAAACAATCTCAAAAAGAAGTTGTGGAGAAGATTAAAGATCAATCCTTGTGAGCACAATAAGTAATAGTTATTGGTTAAAATCGAGCGGTTATCGATTTTTAACCAACGGGTGCGATTATGCAAATAGGTCGAGGGCGGAGCCCGAGACCATTTGCATACGAGAATCGGACAATAATCGCACCCGTTGGTTAAAAATCGATAACCGATCGATTTTAAACAATAACTTATTTAAATCACGGTTGGGACGTCAAGCTAATACTTATTTAATTAAAACGTTTTGTGTTTGTGAAAATTGCTTCAAGAAATACGGTAATACCTTATGTCAAATCAGTGAAGGTCATTCCATTTTAATTTGTGGAGGGGGAGTGGGTGGTGGACGATTCCTTTGGCAGGTAGGCAGACTGTAGGCTACGCTCAAGTTTCTGGAAGGTGGGTGGGAGTTAGACGACGCGTCGTTTCGCAAAGTTTAGCTTGTAAGCTAGCTCGCTCGCTCTGTTCGGAAAGAATAAACTTCGATATGTGATGAAGCAGGGATAGAAGGACATTGTGCCGACATTCTCGCAAGGTAAGTAATTCTTTTTGTTCGTTTGTAGTTTGAGAACTGTTTCAAATCTCCAGTAATACCCCAATAGGTGAATCGGTAGGAATGAAGGTCATTCCATTTTAGGTTGTGGAGGGGGGGGGGAGGGGAGAGAAGAGTTAGACGGAGGGAATAAACTTGGAATTGGCCAGCCAGACATGTGAGCGTTAGCAGGTAAAGGGTTTCATTTGGGATATACCGGCAAGTTAAGTAATTCCTCTTGTACGTTTTCATAGCGTTACGGTTTTAACGCTGTATAATTTTGGTTGTGGTGTGTGCGTTCCCATCGCGTGATCCGGAAGTGTCAAAAGTGTTGAGTTATCGACAAAAGTGTGGATTATCGGTAAAAGTGTGGGGTAACTTGATAACCCACACTTTTTGCGATGACGCACACTTTCGCTCACGGTTAACGGGATTTAACCTACGGAAATTTAGCGTGGCGTTGAGTTAGCGTGACGTCACAGCCGTGGTTTAAAAAAATTTATAGGGACTGTACAGTTAAATTAAAAAACACAGATTGAAACTCACGAGATAATGCTTGAACGTAACATTATCCGCGAGTGTACTCTTAGTGCCATATATAAGCATATTAGTCGTAAGACTAAGACTGTTAATAGAATACCTCCCGTACATTCCGGTAACAAACTTTTACTTCGTGATTACGATAAAGCAAATGTCTTGTAAAATCTCTTGTAAAATCTTGCAAATCTTTTGTAAAAACTTTACGGGAAATGACGCACCATCTTAGAATTCTGAAATTTGTTTTCGTAATAAAACTTCATCCGAAAACACTATCCCACAAATTAAATCAATAGATATCACAGAACCACTAGGGCTCAATAAGTTGAACAACCTAAAAGGCAGGTCTGCTGTTTGCCCTGATGGATTCTCCCCCACTTTTTATAAAAACCATGCATCAGAATTAGACATACCACTATTTTTAATACTTAAATTATCGCTGAATTCCGGTGCCGTACCAGGCTGTTGGAGATTGGCCAGGATGTGTTCAATTTTCAAAAAGGGAAATGCATTGGATCCATCAAACTATCGCCCAGTCTCTTTAACATGTGTCCCTTGCAGGATCCTTGAACGTATTCTTCGTGATGGTATTCTGCAACATCTTAGGGAACATAGTCTATGACCAATACGGTTTTCTTCCTGGTCGATTTACCACCCTCCAGATACTTAATTGTCATAATGATTGTACAAAGTCCGTCGGACAGGGCACACCTGTCATAGTATCGATTTTGCCAAGGCATTTGTCGTGCATGCCAAATTGCTGAATAAATTACATTTTGGTATTAGAGGTACAATATCTGGGTATTAGAGGTACATCTTGGTATTAAAGGTACTGTCTTGTCATGGATCAAGGATTTTCTCATGTGTAGGACGCAGACAGTCTCTATTGGAAATTCTCTTTCCGACACTATTTCGGTTATTAGCGGCGTCCCACAGGGATCAGTTCTGGGGCCACTTCTATTTGTAATCTTCATATCTGATCTTTCCCTAAATAGTAATAGTATCAAAATGCCATATGACAGATGACATTAAATTGTGTAAGCCAATAAAAACTATTGATGACCATTTTACACTCAAATCTGCTTTAAACTATGTTGAAAATTGGTCAGTATTATGGCAATTACCGATTAATGCTCAAAAATGTCATTCCCCATTGGTAGGACAAATTTAACGTATACATACATTTTAAAAGATTCTGAGCTGATCTCTTAATCTACAATTAAAGACCTGGGAGTCTTTTTGTTATCGGACCTTAAGCCCTCTAATCACTGTAAACAGATTGTTTCTAGAGCAAAGAGGATTGGCCACATGATTAGACGCTGTTTTGTCTCTAAAGACGTGTCAACGCTGGTGCAGGTATTCAAGATATATGTTCGTCCAGTACTTGAATATGCAAGTACAGTTTGGTCCCCGTACCTTATTAAAGCCATTAAACTAGTCTAATCGGTACAGAGTCGTTTACTAAACGTCTTAGAGGCTGCTTTCATCTGTCTTATGTGCATCGTTTGGAGCATCTTTGCCTTGAGTCATTAGAAATCCGACGATTGCGAGCGAATCTGTGCTTAACTTACTTGATATTAAGAGGTTTTGTCAATATCGACCCAAAGTTATTTTTTAATATTTGTGGCAACAACTACACCCAGGGCCATCCACTTACACCTGTAGTAGCAGTAACAAAGATGGACTGCACAAAATATTTTTTCTCAAATAGAGTTGTACATCTGTGGAACTCCCTTCCTTCCGCGGTGGTGCAGTCAACCAGTCTGCATTTATTTAAGAAAAAAGGCCTTAAAAAGGTGAATCTTTTGCCATTCCGGAAATGTTTTTTTTTATCTTGCTAATTCAGTTGATCATTGTATAAATTTCAATATATAAAACCAAACTTTGATTGTTTTAAATGTCACTCTGTATTGTCTGTCCTTCAATTTTATTTTTTGTTTAATCTACGGTCAGGTGTAAGCGAATTGTTGGACTCCTTCCTGGTACTGATTGCCAGTTCTTGGTAATAAACTGCTTTATCATTATTATTACTATGTTTCCTCCAAATTCTTTTTAATTCGACCATATACAGGTTCCTTTCAAAAGGTCGGATTGGTAGTATGTTGCACTTACAATTTGAAGGACACCAGCAGGTCCTCAGCTATAAAGAAGGGCTCAATACAACCGTAGTCAGATATAAAAGTGTCACAGTGGATCGTTGATAATTACTTCCTGTATTAACCCCACATCAGTAACTTAAACACCTTTATGTTTAATATTACGCTGTATGCATTAGATCATTGTTGGGAATAAAAGACAGGACAAATTCCCACAGCAACTACAACGTAAGAAAAAAGCGTTGTTTTACTTTAAGTGAAGGCTGTATTATTGCGTACAACGTGTTATTCATAAATGTTTGCATCAGTGAGGGCACATTTACGCAGCGACTCGCCTTTGCATTCTCGCAGCTAGATGGCAAAAGTGACATTGCCATGGTAACAACACTAAATGGATTAGCTAAATCCGACATCGTTTGAGTAAAAACTTGCAGTTTTATAATCCGTGCCAATAATATAAAGAATTCCTCATGACGAAACAATTTTCCCAAATGCGTCTGAACTCACGTTATTTGCTGTTTTCGTTGCGAGGTGGCAGACATATAACCGCCGCCATGTTGGAATTTGAGGTGATTTCTAGCTAGAAGCTGCGAGAATGCAAAAGCGAGTGGTTGCGTAAACGTGCCCTGGAACTTGAAAGCAGTCCCTGCAAACTAAATTGAGCCTAATACAACCTATAACAAGCAAGGCTAACGCCATGTTCTGTGCCACACTTAATCTACATTACACTTTGTTGTGATAAAGGTTCTTGTTTTATTTTGAAGTTTGACGTGTCATGTCTGTTTTTGTAGGGACCCGTTCCTGGCATGGAAAATAATATATATGTGGGCGATGAGGCCCAGAGTAGTCGTGGTATCCTTACCTTGAAATACCCCATTGAACACGGTATCATTAACGACTGGGACGATATGGAAAAGGTCTGGGCTCACACTTTCTACAATGAATTGCGTGTCGACCCGGAGGAGCACCCCATCCTGCTCACAGAAGCACCCCTCAACCCACTGGCCAACCGAGTGAAGATGACACAAATCATGTTCGAAAAGTTTGGCTCACCCGCCATGTACGTGGCTATCCAGGCTGTCTTGTCCCTGTATGCATCTGGCCGTACGACTGGTATCGTTTTGGACATTGGCGATGGTGTATCTCACACAGTTCCCATCTATGAAGGGTATGCCCTCTCCCATGCCATCCCGCGTACTGACTTGGGTGGCAGAGATCTCACCAACTACCTGATGAAGATTCTCAGAGAGCGTGGCTACTCATTCACCACCACAGGTAAAAATCACGTCATAGTGTGGTAAAACAAAGTTCGTATTAACTTAACGATAAAATCAGTACATTGTTTCAGAATAAAATGTTAACCTCAGATAAGTATGAACAGCATTTAAAATTCTACGGCTGCATTTGAATGTGAAGAATTGAACCAATTATTTGTCTGCTACAGCTAATTGCAGTATTTATGCCAACTAACTGTTAAGGAAGCTAGGAATCACTTATGATTTTAATGGAAATGAACTTTGCACACCTGATTCCATTCCTAAGCCAAAGCGATTCCGGTCAAACCATACATGTGTTGGAATCTAGTACTTTGGAGTTAAGTGTTGAATTCAGTTTGCCAATTTCTTCTCAGTGTGCTATTTTATAATGACTTTATTTGTTATTTTAAGAATACCCTTGTTATGTAGAGGTAGTTGTATTTTTTCCGTACTTTATCAATGGACATGTCTTCACTATTGAGGAACAGACTTAAGCATGAGCATATGATGTATTGTGCATGCACGATAGTTTTTATCTCAAACATTCCTAGCTTTATAAAATCACGTGGGATCCAGCAACTTAATTGGAACAGCTCTTTTTCTCTCCATTCCTTCTGCTGCTGACGTATCTTTGAGCCTCGGCCATTGGCCTGGTTTAACCCTAACTTAGTTGGGCTTCGAATATTTTTATGGGCATAATAGAGGCCTACTTCCTTGAGAGGCTTACTGCCTAGGAACAGTGTTAGTGGGTCCACCACCTTCTGTCACCCTTCCACGGATGTGGTAAACATTTTTTTATTATTATTATTATAAGGGCCTCCTTGCTCTAATAATCTTGTTCTGTTTCTATTCTGTCAAGTCCACATGGCTGAAGGTTAATAATATGTCCATTTGTTAGTATTAGGTCTAAAATAGCTTCAACTTAACCCTTCAGGCAGTCTAGGAACCCCACGCCAAAGATGGCTGACCATGATCACGTTCTAAACGTCGCTGGTTGGCTGTCGTTCATTCAAGCACTGGGGAGTGAAGCCCGGAAATAACCTATCAGCTTCAGGAACGAACACTATGTTTAAGATTAAGTAAGTCGTGACTCTTATCACCAACTTTCGTTAGGGCTCCCCCGGTTTATTCAGGCTATTAGTTCTCCCACAGGCAGCTACTCTGCAACAATGTGATTCTATCCACCTGTGAATATGCCCTCTTTTTATTCAACGCACATTAAACGTAGTAAATGTGTTTTGCCAGTTAATTATCATCGGGGCCTAATTGCTGACTGCGCGCGCGAATGTACACAGTCTACATTCAAGTTACGATGACATTCAAGATATCATTTCCGTTAAAGTGTAGAATTTTAATTGTGGAAGTTACAGTATTTTATAAGGTACAGGGTTAACGAAGCAAACAATATGAAAGACAGACCGTGTGAGAATACCAGATCTAAAGAGAAAGAAAGACAGCTGCCCTGACTGGGGAAACTCCTGGGTTCATGAGAAAGAAAAACAGCTGCCCTGACTGTGGAAACTCCTGGGTTCAAGTCACAGTCTGAATGAGTCCCAGTCTGAGACCTTATTTTTACGTTCTTTCTCAGATTAGTGCAACTTGTATTCTGACATGACCTGGCTTTAACTAACGCCTGTTTGCTTAGACAGAGAATTTTAACAGATTTCCGAGGTTTTTGGCATCCTCGAGTCGTACATGAAAATGTCATTAAAAGAATGACAGAATGTATTGCGTATATTGTGTGTCCTTCCATATTTTCGTATCACTGAAACTGCGCCATCCAAGATATAGATGCAGCACAGACAATTTCTTTAAATTTGTGTGAAACTAAATTCCTTCCAATCCCTGGCAAGTGTGGCATAACTACAACGTACTGAAATGACATTTGGTCTTGAATGCAAGTGGACACCTAAGCTTCAGTAGTTCTGTGTGTGACTGTAGACAGGGGTTTCAACGTCAGCCTTGCTGAAGTAACAACCTTCTCTCATGTCAATATTTCTGAGTACACTGTTCCACAGTTTTGTTGCATATAAGCATACATGTTTTTTTTGTGCCAAAATGAAAGAAAAATCCGACATGGCACAAGAGTAACAAACTACTTCTAGCATGCACTAGATTTGATTAATTACTTGTATTTATATTCAATCACGGTACACGGGAATCATTCTCAATGAACACACAGAAACATACATCTTATCTCATCCTGTGTGCAGTTAATGAAATAATGGATTTCCATATTATGAATAATTTCAAATTAGGCAACATCTCCAGTGCCTGCTCCTATTTTTGACAACCTGCAAACAACAGGGGATAATACTGTTTTTATGTATTCATTGAAGAGGATTCCCTTGAGCTATGATTGAATCGAAATGTATGAGGTTAAATATACATAATGCAAGGAAGAAGTGAAGATGCCATGCCATGTTGGATGTTAAAATATTTTTCTCGTGATATTCTAAATGTGAACCTATACATGTGTATGGACCATTTTATCTACTAATAGTAGCTTAGCTTTTTTAGTAGCTTAAAAAAATATTATAAACACTAATAATTTTTTATGAACAATGGCACCATTTCATCCTCATTTACCGCTGATACTTGTGCACAACAGTTGAAAGTTGGTTTTACTCGACTGAAGCGATTAAGGAACACAAAGTGACTTCCCCCAATTTCTGAAATTGTCAGCGAAGTTAGCCAAAATAAAAATAATCACTACATCTTAAACTGCATTTCCCAAGCAGAGATACCGTAAATCCTTTCTTCGTATCCTGGGCCACTGGTTGAAAACAAGCCATTTTGACCCAGCTGCAATGAGAGACCGGCTACTAGTGGACACCGGCTACATCAAAATTTAGAAATGAAACTTACATTATAAGTACGTGTAGAATATGTGTCTGACATGTGGCGGACGTGCTCTTTTATAGAATTTTTCCAAAATCAAGTCATTTGACCCGGCTACAATTAGCGACCTGGCTACAACTAGAGACTGGCTACTGCTAATTCGTAATTGATAAAACACCCGACTACAATTAGGGACCCGGCTACAACTAGAGACTGGCTACTACTAATTCGTAATTGACAAAACACC
>JAHWFP010061590.1:81236-93050 GCA_023313725.1 Lithobius niger
TTCGTTCCTTTATTCCTTCGCTGTACCTTTCGTTCCTTTATTCCTTCTCTGTACCTTTATTTCCTTTTTTCCCTTTGCTGTACCGTTAATTCCATGGGCGCAGCGACCCCCCCCCAAGATAATTACTGAATTTATTCTCATAACGCTGATGTAGAACAAATATGTTCTTGGCAGATAACGATACCACGTGATTCGGTTCTTTACAAGTTTTACCAGCATCTGAACTTTAGCCGCCATGATAACAGCCACATACTTGTCCTTGAACCTTGTCATTGAGGCTAACTACCTTATTTGAACTATTACTAATCCTATTGCTTATTTTGCCAAGATACTGAAAGTAGTAACGGATCTGGGACGGAAGGCGGGAAGGGGGGGGGGGGCGGAGAGGGGGAAACGGGGCAACAACCACTCTATTTTCGAGTTGCCACCACCAGAAAAAACAAAAGAGTTCACAGGAAAGTGCAAGTTTGTAAATATGTTCATGTGCAACTCCCTCTCCCCGAAAAAAAGCAACTTTTTCTTCTTATGCAGAATTTGGTCCTCAGAAACGCGAACGTTTGACAACATTTGAATGCCTACAGTTATATTTTTCCGTGCTGCAGTTAAAATAACCAATTTTGAGATATATACGTCATGTTGCTGATGCTGATTATGATGCAAAATATGTCGTCATTCTAAGAGTGATTTATTTTTTACATTTTTTGCAATTGAAATTTTAGGAAAGGCCTCATCCTGTGTTAAGTTAGAAAAGAGCCGACTATAATCATGTTTGGATAAGGACATTCCATGAAAATTCTGTACTATCCTGATGGTAGCAACGGGTTAGCTCTCCGCCGTGATGTTTGATGGTGGCATATTTGACGCTTCCCCAGCCGAAGCACGAAACCAAGTCGTATGAGGGCAGGTCTAACGCTGAGAAATGGATTACTCCAAATGTGTAGGAGGGCGGTCTCGCTGAATTCCATTGATGCCAATGCGGTTAACATGCCGTGCTTATGCTTTCTGATGGTAGATGGCGTTGGTAAGAGGTCAGCTGCTACTAACCAACGTTCATTGTTGCCATGGTATGGCCTTATCAATCTAGTTGGCTCTGGTTAGGAAAGTTATAGCCTAGAGAGGAGGAGAGAAGAGCAAGAAGCAAGTGAGAACCAACCACTTAATCTAAATCCAAAACATTGCCTTAAAATATCGTAGGTTGTGTAAGAGAGGAGGCTTACAGGCGGAAGTGGGTTGAAATAATAGGTGTGAAACAGACAATGTAGGGCAACGCAAATTTTCAGTAATTTTTAAACGGCAATAAACTTGTCAGTTTTTACCAAATTTTACTCATAAAGTCAGGTTGTGGGGGAGGGGAGAGAGTAGCTGCTCCCTCTGCTCCTTTCGTGTGCACCACTGGTGCGAACTGGGCTCTAGGAACTTAGGAGCCTGTTGATATCCTGGTACGATTAACTGATCAATCCGCTTTTGCTCCCATCAAGTAATCTACAATGATGTCATAATGACATTGACGGCCTGCAAAAATAGTATGACTGTCATTGTGGATTGTGATGTCACAGGGTCGTTCACAATTGCCTTTGTCTGCTACACTATCATGTTAAAATGCGGTTTTTCTTAATAAAGTATTTTTTATTTCTATTGGCAAAAAAAGCGTTATCAGTTCAGTCTTTCAATTGAGTAAGTCTTTTATCGTTATCGCAAAATGTGCACGCCCGGGCACACCTAGGGAGACAGTGTCAGCGTGCTGTTATCGATTGTAAATGTCAGGCAGTGCCGGTTCCTCTTGATAGATTAATCGTACTTATATCGAAACAGGTCCTTCGCTGACAGCTACAATTCTGATAATGTCATTTTATTTTTTCTTACTTCAAAGCTCCGGTGATTTCGCAACTTGCACGGACATTTTCACTAAGTAATCTAAATTGTTCAAACTTTAAAAAAATCAGTCCAAAGTAAATTTCGGATAGCAATACGAATTTGAGAATAAGTTTTACTTCTTAAAGAGGGGTGTTCACCACCTACGAATCGAACATTGAACCGTGTTGTCATCTACTGTCCGTTTATCGTTAAATCTTGCAACAAACGAAGGAATAGACCAAAAAACGTCTTCAGAGAGTAGACATAAGCCGACGTCAGTAAATTCACATCAAGAAACAAAGCACTAACCTTACTGCTATAGTTAAAGAAGTTGGTTAACCCCTACATTGTCAGTAGGGGTGCAGCGAAGCATTAGTAACTGTGGGGTGGGGGAAAGATGAACATAAAAAAATCCGACTATGACCCAAGATTTTCCCAACTTTTGCGCGAGCTCGTATTATACTTTCGCCCTTCACAACTGGTGATGCTACGATTAGGAGGCGGGGGGGGGGGGGGAGGGGGATCGACAAAATTTGGTGGTTATCACTCTTCCCTCTCCCATACCCTCCTCTGACGAGCAAGGTAGTTCTAGGACAAGAATGATTTCTCTTGGTACATAACTATACGATTGTACTAACGTCATTTAAGACTTGACCATTTTCGGACTCATTTTCGCATCAAGATCTGAAAAATTACTACGACGTCACTCACGCTTTCACCCAACAGTGGACATCGCAACAGTCAAGCGAAAACCTTAGCCATGGCCATTAAACTATCTGGCCCGACCTACAACAAAATCAGGGGTAGACAAAATGGTCGCCACGACTGGCCCATTTTTTCTAGGTCGCTTCGGGAATCGGCCAAGCAGATCGCATAGGAGGATCTTTGATTGGGTGGTCGTGACATCCACAGGCAGCTAGTAGTGGTTTTCAAAATGATAATTTCACATAGATGTAAGTGAAAAAGAATTTTTATCAACAAAGAATTTTTACATAGTTTTTAAAGTTATCACTCAGCCCCTGTTAAGCAATTTTTCCACGCTTGGAATAAATAGCGATACATTAGCGTATCCCGAAAGTGTTTCAAGGGAAGGAACTTTGAAATTCTTTTAACTATAATTACCACACTCGGCTGACAGACGTGGCAACAGGACAAGTCAAGCGATTCAGTAGCACATTTGGCGGCCATATTGTCTAATCTAGTAGCGTATGCTAGTTTTCATCCAAGATCCGGACGGCGCTAATTTAACATTTCAACTTTGAAATGTAAAACTGTTGCAACTACTGACTTCCAGCTTGCTCCTCAATTTCCAATATACTCCCATCCTACCATACCAACCAACTAGCTGGCACCCCAGCCAAAGGACCTTTTCTGCCATTTTGTAACTTGAATTTCACTTAACCGTGATCCCCTTTAGTACCAATGTTACTTCAACACAGTTAACTTCCAAAGTTAAAGAAATGTTATCTACAGCTCCTTAAACTCAGTTTAACCCCATTTCAGCCAATTTAAACCAGCTTCGGCCATTTTCAACTCCTGACCTGTACACCAAGCAAGCTTTAACTCACCCATCTCCGCTTAAGTCAGGTGAGCCCATATTAAATTTCATCCTAATCTGAAGCACGTCTGGTTACGACTAAGTTCTCCATCGAGCCCCTTAGGATACGTTTACAAACAAACCATTTGCTATCAATCTCGAAAAATAATCTTTTATTATAAATTGGTTGACTTCAACGGCAGGCTGAAGTTATATTCTCATTCGCACCATGTTGAAGTTATGTTCACCTAACCAAAACTACTGCATCGTAACCTGACCTAAATCTAACTTAACCTAACCTAGCCTAACCTAACCTAGCCTAACCTACCTAACATACCATTTGGCGAATATATACGCTCTTATTGGGACAGGGTCTTAATTCAGTTCAATACGTCTTGTTTCTGACGTAATCGTCTTATGGTATTTATACTTTATTTTCTTACAGGAACCCACTTTAATACAAGAAAATGTGTGACGATGAAGTTGCAGCGTTGGTGGTGGACAATGGATCCGGCATGTGCAAAGCTGGGTTTGCTGGAGATGATGCACCTCGTGCAGTCTTCCCCTCCATCGTTGGAAGGCCAAGGCATCAGGTAAGAACTGTCAAGGATTATCTCGTAGAACTGCCATTTTTTCAAGAGATTATATCAGTAAGCTAATTAGAAATGCAGAAAAATCGCTTACGGTGGGGATATCCAGTTGAGGTCTAAACTAGCCCCCGGAGTAGCTTAACTCTGGATCTAACTTAACCCTCGACCTGGGAGTTAGTGGACTGGAGAAAAAAGTTGGTGATATCCATGTTGGACTAAGTTGGGGTTTTGTTAGCTCTCTATTCCTTAGACCTCGACCTTTAGGCTAATTAGCCCTCCATATACTTACGTTAAAATGTTGTTAAAGCTCAGGAATAGCGTTAATCCTAGATGGATATCACCACTTTTTACATCTCGGGGCAAACTTCTCAGTATTAAGTTAGTCCTCGACCTACAGGCTAAATTTTACTTAGCCCTCAACTTATTTCGTGATGGATATCACCATTTCCCCTTATTACCGAGCTTAACCCAAGGATTAAGTTTAAACCTCAACTGGATATCCCCACCGTTAGTGTAGTTTATTTTAGCAGTTTTGACAGCCGTTTTTGAAGCATTCAGGCTTTTACAATTGTGATAAAAGGACATTATGGTGTGAAGCACATTTCTGACATATTCTCCCAATGAAGAAATATTGACATTCAGACCAGGGATACAAGAGGAGTGACTTTTGGGAATCTGTCAACTATTTCAAGTTCATTTCTGAGCTGCACCATACAGCTTCTTTGGACTTTAAGGTTTCCCACAATATTTAGTTGCTTTCACACCCAGATTCTTTTCAAAAGCCGAAAATAGAGCCAATTGAGATTCTGTTTAAACATAGCACTAACAGTTTGAAGGGCACGTGCAGTAGGGTGCAGTGAAAAATACTTTTTTTGGAATTCTTAATACATCGGGTGTAGCAAAGTTACCTTCCAGCATCACTGTCATTCTCAAGAAATTTCATCAGAAGGTGATGTCTTGAACATTCAAGGAGCTTTAAGGGTAACATTGTTTAAGATAGGAGAAATAGCAAAAAAAAAAGGGGAAAAATAATATTTGACTGTTCAGAATTTCATTTTAATAATTCCTCATTTGATGCTCACAGAGAAGCTGGAAGGTAACCGTAATTGCAAGAAATATTTTTCTTCCTCTCTAACGTACATTGTATGGTTATGGCAAAATGGCTAAAATACCATTTTCGTCCATTTTCGATGTTAAACTACATCCATACTTAAAAAAAATTAAAGTTCCTTGTAATTATGCCCTATTTGTAGACAGTTTTTAAGAGCCTGAAATAAAAAAATGTTAAAATTAATTCTAAATCCATATTTGTTATTTTGCCAATGTTACACAATGTTGCACTTGAAGTCGCTTGTGGGGCCTAAAGACAACACATCGGAGTGATAAAATCCACATTCAAGCTATTAAAAATTCCCAAAAAGTTTTTTTGACTTGCAAACCTTTTACCTTTTTTTTTTTATCTTAAGTTGAATTTCAAAATAAGAGGTGAGAAAGTCAGAGAATAAGAGTCAGGCTACAAATGCTCAATGATAGTTCCATACTGCGTTTAACCCTACTTCAATACGATCTTTACACATCGGTCTAATTTTACGTCATAAATTGGATCATAGTTCTGAACAAACCATAAGAAAACGAAACGTTGGAAAAACTGGCTTTGTTTTTTTTTTTTGTAACGAAGGTTTATTTTAAAGCCTTATAACTGTATACGAAGTGTTATAAACCAAAGTTTGTGCCTCAGAAACTAAATAAATGCATTTGGTAGTAAATCTTAGAAACTGCATTAAACCTACTTCATAGGACGAGGGTACATATTAGCAAGAATTTATAGGATTTGGGAGGAGAATTTGTAACTCTAAAAAGTCACCATTGAAACACGTTAGATTCGCCCCTATTAGTTCAGTACAAGTTTTCAGAGGGCGCCACGTGTTCCATCTGGCAATTTTTTCTCATTTTTCAGTCCAAATCTAAAGTAAACTAAATTACAACTAAGCTAGGATAAACAATAATTAAATAGTTTAGTTTAATTTCAGGCTAAAAACTGAGTAGAAATTCCCACATGAAACACGTGGCGCCCTCTATAAACTAAGACTGACTAATACCAATGTATCTAAGATGTTTCAGTATAGGTCTCGGTCACAAATACTCCTCCCCAACCCTATAAATTCTTGACACACAAGCAGATTTCACATGACCGACCTCATGGTTCCATAATGAAATGTTCATTGAATGCATATCTGGCAGTGGTACCTCTGGCAGTACTCCATCAGCACTATGGGGCGGGGGGCGTATTTGCTTGGGACGATAAACATATTATAGCCCCACCAATCGAACTACCAGAAACTCACTGCTAAAATGCAGCAAAAACGAAATTCCATTTGTGTGCTCGATGCAGGTGTACCAAGCCACCATACAACCTATCAAGCCGGGATAATACGATACTCGAAGCAGTTTTAACACCCGATGGGTTAGATTAAGCTTAGCTGTGACCAAGGTCCGTATTTCTTTTTAAGCTTAATACGGTGTATCTTGTTTTATTCCTAGGGCATCATGGTTGGAATGGGTCAGAAGGACAGCTACGTAGGAGACGAGGCCCAAAGCAAACGTGGTATTCTCACCTTGAAATATCCCATTGAACACGGTATTGTTAACAACTGGGACGATATGGAAAAGATCTGGCATCACACCTTCTACAATGAATTGCGTGTTGCCCCTGAGGAGCACCCCGTTCTCCTCACAGAAGCCCCCCTCAACCCAAAGGCCAACCGAGAGAAGATGACACAAATCATGTTCGAAACCTTTAACACACCTGCCATGTACGTGGCCATCCAGGCTGTGTTGTCCCTGTACGCATCCGGTCGTACGACTGGTATCGTTTTGGACAGTGGTGATGGTGTGTCTCACACAGTCCCCATCTACGAAGGGTATGCCCTCCCTCATGCCATCCAGCGAATTGACTTGGCTGGCAGAGATCTCACCGACTACCTGATGAAGATCCTCACAGAGCGTGGTTACTCATTCACCACAACAGGTAAAAATCATGTGATAAAGAGCTAAACAAATTCCAGTTAACTTAAAGAAAAATCAGTACATTGTTTAGGAAAGAATGCCCTTATCAAATCAGTATTCCGATTGAGCGTTTAAAATTCTACGATATGTCTGAAGGTAAAAAATTTAACCAATTGTTTGTGGGCTCCGGCTAGCGACAACATTCATGTCAACCAACTGTTAAGAATGCTGGGGATTACTTATGCTTTGAGAGTATATGAGCTCTATCTGTAAGTTCATAGAGCAATGACATTTGCCGCCGCCATATTGGCTCCAGTATGGGTTTTGGAGGGCATAACTACAAGGTGCACTACATAAAAATGGAGGGAAAAACAACGGAAGAGCGGATTTCTTAAGCTTAAAAGAATGTTGTTTTCTCCAACAACAAAAATCGCGCTTTTAGGTCTAAGAAATTACTCTTCACAGTATCGGCTTCAGTATGACGCTCTTCTGTTTCTCTCTGCAGTGCCCCTTGCAGCTAACCCATTAAGGCTCCAGCATAGAGTTATATACAATAATACTACGTGATAAATGCAGTAGTAATATTAATTTGCAGGTCGGAAAAACGAAGGAATAATTGTCTCTGATGAGCAAAAAGCACTGTAAGATGCATAGAACACACTGGATTTAATTTTCAGCCAAAAACATTCCTTCTTGCCTTGTTCACAAGTTAAAACGAATAAAACACAAAATGCAGTCCAGTTGCATCTCCAGCCTACTCACATATCAAGGGTTCTTAATCTGTGAGTGGACTGGGGATGCAGCTGGACTGAATTTTGTGTTTTATTTGTTTTAACTTGTGAACAAGGCAAGAAGGAATGTTTTTGGCTGTAAATTAAATCCAGTGTTTTCTATGGATCTTGCATTGCTTTTTGTTTGTCAGAGGGAACTTATTCTTCAGTGATAAGTGATGCCATTCAAAAAATAAGTAAATCCACCCGTGGTTGTGCCGACTTTCGATTTAAAGCACAGTAGTCACCATCAGGACCATATTTAGTTAAAGTGCAGAAATGTACACAGTGTACATTTCAGTTACGACATCATTCAAGATATCATTCATGATACATTTCGGTTCATCTGGACGATTTTAACACGTAGTTGCACAACTTAATTTCTGGTTATATTTTTTTAAATAAACATGGAATTCGAACCAGCATTCACTTGGTTTGGACACAAGGGAAAAAAAGGACAACTGCCCCGACGCGGGAATTCCTAAGTTCAAGTCCCATTCGGAGAAGTTGTCTTTCTCAGATTAGTGTACCTTGTATTTTCAAAAGGCCTGTCTTTAATGTAGACTGTCTGCTTAGTTAAAGAACTTTAATAGATTTTTCGAAGTTTTTGGAGTCCTTAAATCATAATGGAAGTGTTAAGAGCAGAATGGTAAAATACACTAAATGAGTGTTCAGCCACATTTTCATATCACGGAAACTCCACCATTCCTTGCGATGACATTTCCTTGAATAAAAGTGAATACCTACATCTTAGTATTGGATATTACCCGTTTTCCGAGTGCTGAGAGCTAACATTGTCGAGACGCGCAGCGTCAAGACATTGTTTGGATCTCAGCATGAGGAAAGCGGGTGATATCATATTTATTACCCGGATTTTGCCTCTCAGCCCGACGAGTGTTGGCTGCGTTTGGTCGCGCTCGGTGATTGTGTGTGCTCGCGCTCGGTGATTATTGCAGGCGGAGCCATATTTCTGGTTCCTTTTTTTGTTATGGCAAAACAAGTCATGGAGTTAGAGGATCTATTTGACTTATCGAGTAACCATGATGAAGACAATACGGACAATATTGGCTTATCAGGAGAAGCATCGATGCTGCTAACAAAGACGATGGTAGTAATAAAAACCAGTTAAGAGACATGTTTTTTGGTGGAACGATTAATTTTAATGAAGGTTGCAACGTTATTTTCAGTTTTAAGTAGCCTATAAAATGATTTAATTATCAAACTAGCGTATTTAAAGTCTTAAAACGCATAATGCACTCGTTAATTTACTGTGGTTCATGACATTTAAATAAAAAAAACACTTGCTTAATATTTTTTTATTATTTGGTTTGTGCCATTAATGCCATTCCAATTGCCAGTCCATAATTCACGAATTCGTTAATTTGCTGTGCTTGCTGACACTTAAATAAACAATTCTTTCGTAACTTTTTTTACAATGTATGTATTGCCGGTCTATACTTTGTTCCATATTATGTTTCCAGAAAACTGACTCTATGACGCCACGTTTTCTTCCACTACGAGTGCGAAAAATCCGGAAACATCCCATTCGTAAACTCTAACATTAACTTTGTTGAGTGTACAAATGTGATATCCACATGTTTTTGCACTCTTAGTGCAAGGAAACGAGTCGTCATCCAGTCAGTGTTCTGAAAACATAATGTGGAACAAACTATAGTATAATAATTATGAATGTATCCGCCATTTTGATGCAAGAGAAGTGCTCTCAGCACTACAATGGCGGTTTCATTGTTGCGCTTCTGCATCGTTTCATTGTTAAAAGAGGACTGAGAGGCAAAAACCGGGTAATAAGTTATGTGAGTGAATGTAGAACTGGGTTCCAACCTCAGCCCCGCTGAAATGCCAGTGTTTATTTTGTTCCACAGTTTTACTGGACATAAGGATGCATATTATTTATTTTTTTGCATAAAATTGAAAGAAAAATCCACGATGACAAATTATTCAGTCATGGTAACATGGAAACCATCTTCAATGAATACGTAAAAAAATAAGTCTTATTTCATACTGCGTTAAGTTAATGAGTAATGGACTGCTATGTTGTGCATCATTTCAAATTAGACAACGCAGCTCATGCCATGTGCAGGTCATCTAGACATTGTGTCTTGACGACCTGAAAACTGCAGGAGATAGTGTTTGTTTGTATGCATTCGCGGACGACGATTCCCACGTGCTGTGATTGAACTGAAATGTATGCAGCTAAACATGTAACCCATGAAAAAAGTGGAGTTTGTAGGGCTCTTACATCTAGGAATATTAGTTGTTTGGTAGGATGCGACTTTCTAATACACGACCTGCTTCTTCGGCTGCAAAAGGCACATGAGAAAGCTCGCGGAGCGACTGCAGCGCGAGATAGAAGACAATTACAGAATGCGCTGGTGATGTCGCAAATCTTGTTAACTTTCATGTTTGCTGGGGCCAATGGCCAATCTTAGTCTTGTGTGTCTATTCTTACATAGGTGGACATTATCTAAGTCTTGCAATGTTATTTCCGTTTCCTGCCTCTAGAACCTTCTAGAAGCCTTATTTCCCATAATACCCTGGCTATTTCGCGGTTGTCAGGGGCTACCAAAAGGTATTTAAGCAAGGGGCCAGCATGGAAAAATCAGAAATGCTGGTCCTCCCTCAATCCCTGCTAGGTCTCCTAGTTAGGGGGATTTTTTGCTGTTAGGCCTTTAGTAGGCCCAAATTTTGGTTAGGCTATTTTCCCCCAACCTAAAGTAAGCCTTTTTATTAAGCCTCTTAACCCTAACTTAACCCCAAAGTTCCCCAGCTTCCCTTAGAAGAATTTGTTCAGTCTAATTAGTTAGCTCTTCCACAGTTTGTTATTTTTCGTCAGGTGACTGAGCACAATGGCAGGTGTTGATAGAGGGAAAGCTCGCTAGAGGGTCACCGAGCTACGTTACGTCAGTTATCTTGCAAGGAAGCGTAGCCCCCCCTTCCCCGCGTTAGGCTCATGATTCGAGCATGAGCCACTATTAGACAAACTGTTCGTTTAGTAACTTCAGTGAGGTGCAGTTAGATGCTACGTTTTCATTTCGAGTAATCCATGCTCAGCTGATCGTAGCCGATAGCATTGAAACCAGTAGGTGGGTGTTTGAAGATGAGAGCAAGGAATGACAGACGAGAATCGCGTCGCTTCCACCATTCTTCTGCCATGTGACGCCGTCGTTTTCATGAGGGCGCCACCAGTGCATGAAACTGTCTCTCATGCCGCTGATAATCAGTAGCTCCGAAAGGGGCCATCCTCCCAAGCAAGTAATAATCGTAGCTTAAACCATTTTGGGTCCTTAATATATTTTTCCTCATGATTTTCTAAGCTTAAACTTATGAATGCAAGGTAGAAGCATGGTACCTTTTACCCATAAAGAAATAATTATTCCTCACTGTTGTCTAATTGTCGTTGAATTATTCCTCACTGTCGTAACTCAGTTAGCATTCGCTGACGTTGACTGTTAGGGATAGTAACATTAGTGTTGTTGTTACACACTGGATTTACATGTCAGTATTCGTTTGAATGGCGATGTTCGAAAATTGTGGTGTTGCCCCTCATGTAGAACTGTGCAAAACATCAATATTTAATAGATGCAAAAGACGCTATGATAGACCGAGGGTACACGGAGGTTTCTTACATCGCTTTATCTTACGTCGCTTTACCATACGTCGACTTGAACTCACACGAGGTGGTTACACGGAGGTTGTAGTTGGAGTGAGTTAAAACGAAAGCGAGGGTTCCTGCGTCGCGTTTATCTGATCCCCACATCAAGCAAACCCCTCTTTATTCCCAAGTCCCCATTCAGCTAGCTGGCCGTCCTAGTTTCGTGACGTTTACGCGCGCTCTTTTCAACCAATCACAAGGAAGCCAGACCTGTTACTATCGTGACAAATTATATTATTATTATTATATTATTAAGCATTCCTTAGCGCGACGTAGAAAATGGGTTTTAGGTGGGTACACGTAGGTTGTTAAAGCGCTTCAACTCCTTACGTCGACGTAACGAGGTCGTTTGAGATGAAGCGACTTGAAAGTGGGTTTAGGTGG
>JAHWFP010061590.1:93450-105125 GCA_023313725.1 Lithobius niger
AAGAAATGTTATACAAAGATAAACTGAATGAAATAGGCTAGTAATTGTACAATGAAATTACGAATGAAGGGCTGTCGCTTTTGAAAAAGTAGCCTAAAATTACAGGTGTTCCACAAAAAATCAAGTGTAATTTTTATTACATTTTTATATGTTACATACGAATGCGTTTGTTAAAACGGTGGTATTTTTAAGCCTGAAGTTGTTGACAGTGTGCTGCAGTGGCTTTGTGTGAACAATACCTTACTACACATGACGTTCTGTAACAAAATCTTTGGGGCAAGTGTCATGACTGGTGGTGCCTGGTTGTCCGGTTGTTCAAACCGGAAGAAAATGAGTGTTGATGGTGGATTAAATGATGTTGACTTAATCTTATTTGAACCAGTAACATGCTGATCCAGAATCAGCCATGACCAGGTGACTGTCTCTTGTCTCCAAGATAAACTAACCTGGGGGATGACACCGGCTATAGACATTTCAAGAAGGGATCTGGAAGTGTCATGGTAATAGCCTGGAGAAGGCACCCATGACACAATTGCACCTAAAAACACAAAGTGTATATGAATTATGGTTTGCAAATCAGTGTTTCTAGGTCCCTGCCTTTTCCCTTTTACTTGTACCTGATTTGTAAATGAAATTTAAAATCTCTTTTATAGCTGAACGTGAAATTGTGCGTGACATCAAGGAGAAGTTGTGTTATGTGGCCCTGGACTTTGAGCAGGAGATGGCAACTGCAGCCACTTCCAGTTCCTTGGAGAAGGCCTATGAACTTCCAGATGGACAAGTAGTGACCATTGGCAATGAGCGTTTCCGTGCTGCTGAGGCATTATTCCAACCGTCCTTCCTAGGTAATTATTGTTAACTGAAACTAAAATATATATTAAGCTATTCTGTGGGGACAAGTAAGTAATGACAACTAAGAACGACAACTAAGTAAAGGTAACATTCAAACGAGCTATACATCGCTAATGTTATTCCATTTAAAATAAACTAAATTTCTGTTGCTTTACAAATAATCACTGCTTAAACATTACATTAGAGGACTCAAAGCGTAAATAACAGGTTTCGCAAGGGTGGAGTCAGAGAATCAACTCAACCAACTTAAGTTCAAAATTCCTCCGGCACCATGATTACATTTAATACATATAATTTTTGCTCTCCCCATGTACACGTGTGTATAAAGGTAAACTCCAGAGACCTAGACACAGGGGCGTTAATTCACTGTCTGTGGCGCCCGACTCAGTCCCCCCACTTTCCACACCAGAGTTCTTTCCCAGAAAAATCTGAGGACTTTTTCTGTTGCTATTTACGTCTAGTTTATCTGCGTTCCTGTTTCATGGGAGTCCTTTCAGAGTTTTGTCCCCTAAAACCCTTAGGACCTTATTTTTACACCCCTGTCGAGACAGTTCTTTCTCTCGTCACTGTTGTTTACCTGTACACATTAACCCTCATAAACACGGAGAGGATCGCCGACTAGGCAGGCAGTAAAGCATCGTGCCACAGCTACAGAGGATAGAAATTGTCCAACCGGGATATGGTAAATAAGTTACAAATTGCGGAGGGCATTTATTTAGTGATCTTCAGCCAAAAAAAACTTGTTTAATATTTCTTTATGGGTTGTGAACGCAAATGTCTTGATGAGACATCAGGAATCCAAATTTTAATTTTAGTTTGTTTAAAATTATGAAGGTGTTTCTGACATGTAGGAAAGCAATTATTGGTTATTTTTGATGTTTTTATTGTTTGATGCATCCTTTTCTTTTCCTGTGAAAAGACATTTGCAAACTAACTAGTGTCCTTTTCATTAGGATTGCTCTAGTTTGCTCTAGAGCAGTACGGGTCGTCGGAAAAAATGTTTTTACTATAATGTTTTGTTAATTACTTTCTAGGAATGGAGGCGTCTGGCATCCATGAAACGACCTACAATTCAATCATGAAATGCGATGTCGACATCCGAAAGGACCTCTACGCCAACATAGTATTATCTGGAGGTTCTACCATGTACCCAGGTATCTCCGATCGAATGCAGAAAGAAATCACCAACTTGACTCCCAGTTCAATGAAAATCAAGATCATCGCTCCACCAGAGAGGAAATACTCCGTCTGGATCGGAGGCTCCATCTTGGCTTCCCTCTCCACCTTCCAACAAATGTGGATCAGCAAACAAGAATACGATGAGTCTGGGCCATCCATTGTACATCGCAAATGTTTCTAAGTTTTTTGTAAAAGTTTTCTATTGGAAGAAATTTATTGTTCAGACAAATACATTGCACCAAATATGTACAGAAGTGTACAAGTGTAAATAATGACCTTTTCGTTACGTATCATTCTAATTCCCTGCCAGATTTCAGTGACAAACTGAAAGATCACATTTTTGGAAATAAATCACTAAGATAGAAAACTATTTGATATTTTTTTTTAGAAATAGGTGTGCACGAAAATTATTCATAATGCCTCAGGGTTTGGAAAATTCTTAGTTAGAATACCCACTCCATTACCATAATAGTGATAAGGTAGACGGGCCACACCCACTAACACTAATCCCAGGTGACATTTCGAAGCATGGTAGCTAAAAAAAAAAAAAGGAATTAGAAATTACAGCGGGGTGGGGGAATGGGAGGATGGACAGTTCAGGCCTCAAAATTTACTCAAAATTAGAGTGCAGATGGCAGTGAGAGTAATTCCAGATGAAATTCTCTTACAGTGAAAACGGATGAGACCGATTTTACTGTAAGACAATTTCATATGGAATTACTATCACTGTAAAGAAGGTTCAGCCGTCTGCAATCTAATATAACTGTATGGAGAGCAATGAGCCCATGGTGAGCCTACAGCCGAATAATCAAGATTTACAGCCAGAAAACCACAAAGAATCTTGAATGTTAGAGTAAGACCAGTTTGGACCTACGCAATTTGGTATCCATGCCCAATGTGATCAAGCGTTCACTGTGTGGTAGGTCTCGCAAACCTGGGGTGCCTTTTGCAAACGTGTGCTGGACATAGACTTTAAAATAATTTGGCAAAGTGCATAGGACATTATAAAAAAACACACTAGCTACTTACATTTCGAGACAAACGCCATAGTTCCCTTTATGCAAAGGAAAACAAATAAAAAGGTATGAACCTGTGGTTTAAATTATTTATTTTATTTTATTAATTTATTTTTTCATTTGTTTGTTCCACTTCCTGTTTGTCTTTATCGTGTTGTTACCTTCCCACTTGCCTCATTCTCGCTATCAACTCTGAAGGCTTCACGCTTCTATTTATTTTCCCGTTGAATAATGGGACCGGTGGCATTTTGTCCCGAAATGCAAGTTGCCAGTGAGTTTTTTTTTTTGTGTGCGTTGTGCTAAGTGTTTTGCCGAAAACACCAATTCTGAAGAAACTTCTTGTTAACTCCAATTAGCTGTGAACATAATGCTACAAAAAACCTTCTGGGGATGATAGCTACCAAAATAGCTGCAGCCTGCAGTGACTGTGCTGATGGCAGTGTAGAGCAGTGAAAAGGAAAAAAAAAAAAAAATAAACGAATGCACAGTGGGGAAAAAAATATTGCAACCGCTCAGCACTTACGGAACAAAAATTACGGACTATGAGCTCAACATCGAAACCTTTTTAGCTCGTCTGGCATGCTAAGAAAATCAAGGCGAGCAGTGTTTGGTTAAAATTTATACTCTGTTTTTTTTCCCCGAAAATTACTAAAGGACCTGGGCATTACAGAACACCTATCATCCTAACAAGAATGTCCATACGTTCAGTAGAACGGGGTCTATAGGCATGACCTGTGTCCTAACAAGAAGAGGAACAAAATATTTTATTGCTGCATTTAGCTCTAGAAAATGAACGTGAAGCCTTGTATAGATTGAGATCATGTGTTACTGCGATACAAAAATTATGTCACCAAAGTTTTTTCATTTTTAACCCTTTTCCCTCGTCACATTTTGTCGTAACTCTTGCAGAGGACCAGTGGCGGACATTTTTAAATCTTGTTGTAAACTAAGATCGATTTTGCCCGAAAATATCTTATCACAGGATTAATTATTTTCCGCTGCTTTACCACGTTTGAAAGTTATTCATGTGACTTCGCACATTGAATGATCCCATCCACCTGCCCCTTGTTCCTGCCTGTCATACTCCCAGCTTCCTCCTCTAGCATGTTGTCGTTGTGCACGGATCCCTATGTTTAGCAGCTCTTACAATTATCAGTAACATTTTCGGTCGTGACATCTACAGCACGTGCCCAGACTTAGTTACTTTTTTGATAGACAACAAAGATAGGCATTCAAAAGTAATTTTGTTGTCAGAGACGTCAGGAAGGATAAAAGTTGGAGGGTATAAGCCAGAAATTTACCGACATAATTTTCCATTTAGCCTAAAATTTATGTAATTTTTCCAACTGATTTTGCTGACTAACCAAAAATTATGTAATTTTGCCGAATGATTTGTCAACTGGCCAAACTATGGGGGGAGGGGTGTGTGACACCCCCTCCCCCGCACCATCCCATAAAAACGTTGCTGTTTGTTGTTGTTGTTAAGAGCAGCAGTTCTGAAGAAGATAAGCAAATTGAGAATTTTAGGGCCTTTCGGCAGCCGTTATCAGACATGTCCACCAAATTGACATGATTTATATCATACCGCCAGTAACAGTAAAAAATATATGGTGGACCATAGAACCACACCAACAAATAAAATTCTTCAGATGGAAGTGTTCCCAGACGTCTGCGGCTTCCTGGTACGTTAAACATGTTGCACACACACATTGTGGTACGCATGTCTCGATGCCTTAAAAGGTTGCAGTGTTTCCAGCAGCAATCTTACCACTGGAACGTCTGGCCTTGTTAATCGGGCTCCCCTATTACATTGTGGTAATCCTGGAGAGAATACTGTTAACCTTGTATTCACATTGAGCAAATAAGGAGTGAAAATAAGAGCAAAAATGCAAACATTTTACTGTGTCACTAAGAAATAAACTAACCTACAAGCAGTCAGACACAGAACGATACAGTAATTCGTCTGTCTACGTGTATCTCATTCTGTTTAGTACTTGGGCACATCGCTTAGAAGTTGACCAAATATGGAAGATACGGTATGACGAGCCCTATCTTACAATTCATATCTCCTTTGTATAGATATGGAGGAACAGACTACGGCCTCCAAGGCACATTGCTTTGCCGCTGATTTAGATAAAACGAAGTTGTTTACTTAAATTATTAGTCATTTCCCTACTTGATAGTTTTCAGTGCTAGAAATGTAGTGAGTAGACTTTTTAAAACATGTACACAGAATAAGATAATCGTATCAGTTATTTACTTGCTGAAATTAATAGACGTTAGACAAGGTTAATCTCAATTTTCTGTCGGCCAAAGTCGGAGGAAGATACTATCAGGGACGTTCGACTGTGGTCGGTTAACTCAAAGCTAAGCGGTAAAGCTACTTCCGGTCGTAAAGTACAAACGGTTGATTTACCCAGGATGCCCCAGTTGGTGACGTCAGTGCTTCGAAACCGAAACAATGACTTACTTTTGTTATGCCCGCTTGTGACGGTGCTGCCCATCTTTTGACACGAAGCAACAAACTGCATGTTTTCAGTTGCATTGTCGATTGGATTCAGGTAAATTTTTGCACTCTAGAACAATTTAAACATTTCGGGCTGTCTACCTTACATTTGGTAATGAGTAGTCCTTCATTTCAGTCCCGCTTTAAATCAATTCATCCAAGTGGTCCAGGAAAGTCAACAGTCAATGAAATGCAAGAGTCAGTAAAAATGGTATGACCGCTCCAGTGACGTCAAACGCATTTAAGTTTAAAAAACTTCTTTTACAGACTTCTTCTTCGTCTTTTTTTTTTACAGACTTCTTGTTTTCACAGAATTATTCATCTTCTTCTTTTCACAGACTTCTTCAAATTCTTTTTACAGACTTCTTTTACAAACTTGTTCTTCTTCTCCTTTTTATAAACTTCTTCTTCTTCTTCTGTTTACAGCCTTCTTCTTTTTACAAACGTCTTCATTCTTTGACTTCTGTCTTCTTCTTCTTTCTTCACTCAGAACTAAAAAACTATGCAGCCGATAGCCTCCAAATTAGCCTCATTCGGAAAAAAAACCCGATGTGGAATTGTGTCCTTTTCTTATACGGTCACACTCACTCCGACGTCAACGGCCAAGGAATTTACCTTTAGTCCCAAAATTGATTGTTAGGTATTGTTGAAAGCATTGTTCTTACCTTAGCACGAACTATCAATTGTTGGTATAAGATGCCCTTCGGGAATAAAATAACAATGCGCTGACACGTTCAGCCTTTCGTCCGATGATCATCGTTGAGAATTTTCATCTTGTATGGTTATTGAACGTGTTGAAGTTGCATATTAATGCAACCGTCGGAGCAAAATCATTAATTCGGACAGCGAACGAAAAAAACACCTATATGTAATATACGTATATTCCTGGAAACAACATTAAGTTCGTAAATGAATGTTAACTGCAACAAATTAAACAAACTTGTGTACGAAAAAGTAAAACAAAACAAAAAACAGTACCTCCAAACAAAACACTAGACCGTGCATACTTTGGAGAATAAACAAATTTACCTGTAAATCATACTGACATTTTTTTTTTACAATTTTTACACTCATTTTTAAATTTCTAAAAGGTTCACAGCAGACTCCGTAGAAAGACTGCAGAAATTGTATTAAATGCTCTGATTGCCAATGCTTCTTGAGGCGCCCTGATGGTTTCTACTTTGCGAAAAGCTTTCTTCAACTTGATACATCAAATCGAAAATTCGTCTTGCCTTTTAAATAAAACAGGAAGAGTCAAACTTGATCTTCGTCCTAATTACTTAGAAATGCTTATATTATGTGGCGCATGCTTATTTTCGTACAGAAATTGTCTGTAATTGACGAAAATAAGCATCACAACATCAGCATCACAGCATCATATGTGTGATGATAATGCTGTCGCTTTAGTACTGGACCATGGTTCTAGAACGTGCAATCTGGATTTGTCGGTGATGACAACCCTCGTGCTGTCTTCCACTCCATTATTGGAAGACCCAGACATCAGGTAAAGGATAACTTTTAAAACGTCAAACAGTACCTTTCAAAAGCATCGTAGTACTCTCTACCTGGTGATGTCGTTGAGGTGTCCTCAGCTGCTGTTTTTAAAGCTAAACTTAAAAAATATGACCTTCAGAAATTTTTATGACATTATCATACTCTGGTCAATTTTCTTTTTTAGATTCTTCTTTTTTTTAATCCTTTTTTTTTTACCTGTGAAATGCTGTTAGCCACCTACTTTACCTATTTGTTAATTTAGGTTGGGTGTTTTTTGGTTGAAAAGAAACCTTTTCCTTTAACTCCTGTAGGAAAAAGGCTCGAAGGGAAGGCATTAATGAATGATTCGTTAGTAGATTGGGTAGTAGGAAAGCAATTCCCTTCTTTAATTGATAATAAATGATTTTGTATTTTGATCCCAAAGGAAGAAAGGTTTCGTTTAATTGCTATTGCTCATAACAGTGTAACATCGGGACACGTTGGCATCGCTAAAACGCTGAATAATCCAAAGCGTACCTACACACGGTCAAGGATGTTTCTATAGTTACATCCGAAAATGCATTACTTGTCAAAAGTCTAAAAATTCACATGTGGGTCGTAACAGTCTGATGGGGAGAGCCCTATCGTACAGCTACTATGTGAAGTTGGAAAAAAAACCCACGAAATCTGGTACCAGATATCGAGAAAGACAGTTTTGCTGTGATCGTAAATTCCTATAATTTTTCTCATGCCGAAATCGAGATGAGCAGGAGGCATTACATGGTCCTTCTCCTCCCGAAACTCTAGAGGTGGCTGTGGAAGTGGCACTTCCAGGTATTTTGTTTGGAGGGGACACAAAAATATGAAAGTGGATCCAAAAGCTAAGCATTTTTTACAGTTTCAGTGGTTTTTTATGCTTTTAAGAAGCATTACTTGAGAAATTTTGTTATTGGCAGCAATTTCCTGACTTATTCGTTCAGCATCCATGTAAATAATTTGGGATCGAGAACGGATTTGGGTTGTTGAGAGCATTGCAATTTAAACCAATGTTGCCCTACTTCACGAAAAAGAGGGGCCTTCTGATGTCAGTAGAAAAAAAATCGCGGTTCTTTCAACTGCTCAGTTTTACTGTTATTCTCGGGTCCTTGGAGGGGCAAGTGCCCCGACTTGCCCCCCTCTGGGTGCGCCTCTGGGCCAAGGCTACCTAGATGTAAAGGCTTAACGTTACAAATTCGATGCGTCGTCCAGTTAGCCACCGATTCTGCCACCAGTCGCGCTACTTACACCCCAAAAATGAACTGCTCTAGCATGCGGACTGAACTGTGAAAGGTACGTGTGACACGCGATAGGCGGATTTTAAACTTAAAACACTGCATTGACACCAACTTATTAAAATTTAACAACAATGGCTTCACGCTACGTACCTATTTTTTCACTCGACGACAAAACAAAACCTCCGGAGGTTTAATTTCATGAATTTCAAGCAGAAAGAGCAACCAAGGTATACGTGTGTATTGTACTGTATGATACGCTACGGCGTTTTCAATTCTCATTAAAAATGTGTTAAACGATCCTTTGACGTAGCAGTAAATCGTCCGAAGACTTCAAGAATAGTCACCATTACCGTAAAATAATGTTCGTTTAGCGCTGCAACACCGGTAAATCTAATAATGAGAAGATATCACGTTTTTGTGCATCTCGCTAACACTAATCAGTGCTACGATTGGGGTTTTTCTTTCTTCGTGCTTTCAGTTCAGCGCAACGCTTGGACGACGCGTCTAGCATGCTTCGTGAAACCGAGCGTCAAGTATTTTAAATTTAGGTAGTCTTGACTGGGCTGAGGTCAGGAACGAACCAGGGACGTCTGACACAAGAGGCAATTGTGCTAGCCGTCAGATTGCCCCAACGGCAAACGTATTACTTCCTGCACGGCAAATTGGTGACAGTATACGTTATAATGATGGACACTTACCGTATTTCTTTTTACCTTGAAGGTCAATTTTATTAATTAACTTGTTCAGGATCCACGCACCAGTAATTTGAATTGCACAAACGTCATTCATAAAGCCGGGAAGTAGCATACAGCTAGAACTTGTTTTACCCTATGTACACGTGACTAAAAAAAGATCCGTTCTGTACTCTGAGTAAGAGATAGTATCGAACGGTGAACTCCCGTTTCGTCAAATCCCGTTTCGCCAAAAAAAAACGACGAACAAGATTTCCCACTACATATAAACAGTTTAGCTAATTTAGGGTTAGTATTAGCTGAATCAGGTGATGGCGAATCAACTTAAAGATGTTGGAATGTCATCAGTTGTTGACTGCAGAGGGAATTTGACTGTACTCTCTGGTGAAAGATGCCTAACTCATTCAGACTATTTCATAAATTGTGTTAAGGTGCAGTTGGAATCGACCGAGTTTTCGGTTCTGCCTGGTGGCGAGCTACATTATTACAAGTTCGTTTTTAACGCAAGTGATTATTATCTGTCAAACAACCAGAGTGTCGCAAGAATATGTGTGCCCAGCGAACTACACGTCCATTTATCGTGTATTGACGTTGCCGTCTTGTTTTTAAACGGCGTATCGACCGTTTTCCTGCTTTTGTCTTCCATAATTTATTGGTGCTTTGTGCGGAAATACCGTCGGACCGATGTGCGCCCCATCGTATGCCACAAACTCAGTTTGTGTGCATGTCTTATGCTTGATATCGTGACAACGTCAGGAATATGTGGCGACACATGTCATAATATCAGCGCGATAGGTCATTCCTTGGCATTGCGAGCTGCCTTCTGTTGGCTAAACGTCATCTGTTACAATATGTGGCACCATCTTCGGCCACGGCAAATGTTTACAAATTCGTCATGTAGGTTGGATCTTCCTTTATTTTTGGTGCAGTCGTTGTATGCCTGGCTACTTCCTGTCTTTATTCTGGGCACTGACCTTCTTTTTCTTTACCTACCACTTCCGGTTGTGTCCTCCTGGAAATACTTCCAACCAGTTTACTGCAACATGGTCCAAATCGTATGGATGCGAACAAGTCTGGTAGCCATTATGTTAACCAACATAGTTTTCAGCGTCCTGATCATGCGCAATCTTCACCGCATCCGAGCGGAAATTCATCATCCCAGTCTACCAACTGAAGGTGACAAATCCATGTAAGTAAATCAGTAATCCAATTATCGAGGAAATCCACTTATCGAGGCTGATAATTAGAATTCGGTCAAAACAAACTTGTAAAGCCTTCCAATTTTTTTTAGCCGTTAAAAGTCTTGATATCAAAGACCAGGTTAATTCTACCAAGTGTAAACAAACATCCGTCGTAGCATCCGGCAATTGCAGTGAAGACCGGTGTTGCCAGGAATCTAAGCTGGGTCTTCCCCAATGTCAAGTGCCTTAACCACTAAGCTACCGCTATACTATCCAGATCACTGCAAACTGGCTTGGTAAGCGGCATGTTATCACAACATCCGAGTTTGATAACGGTTACATGTTGACACGTAATTTCCCCCCCCCCCCCTTACTACTGATGACCTCACACTGGTCTTCACTGCAGTCTCTGGATGCTAGGAGTAGGATTGGTGTATAGTTATATCTTCTCGCGATAGTTTTCATTTATCTTGCCACCAAGTTGTAGTTCAAAAGTTAAGATGAAAAACCTGAATAACTTTAAACATAAGCAATCGCAGGCAGTCTTCAACACGTTGCATAAACTGCACTGTTGTCGCAGAACCTATTTTTAGCGCACTATGTCAAAAGATGGTACTGTAAGCTGATTTTTAAATAGCATTAAAGGTACATTTCTCACAACGCCATTTTTTTCGATCCTCCGCACCAAGAACGGCCGAGAAAAATGGCCGTTCTTGGGTTAGTCAATCCATTGCAAAAAATCCGTTTTAAAATGTGGCGTAAGCCAGATTTCTGTTGAGTATTGGGAACTTAAGAAAATGATCCTTTACACGCTTACAATAACCATGACGTTTCACCTCTGTGTGCGTGTACTAAATTTTAATTGGTTTGCTAATAATTACCATGAGATCTAAAATTTAAAATACTAATGCGGTAAAAATTAATGTTATTTGTGAAAATTATAAGATACTAGCCTTAAAAATTATAAAGTTTGATGTTAATATATAAAATTTTTTCGGTTATAATATTTGCGTTGATGCTGTTTTGTCTACTATTCCCAAGGCCATCTGAGACAGTATAGTTACATTCCTCGCAACTACTCTCTTAGTTGGCCTTGTATTATTACGCCGAGTCTCGCGAAACAGTGAAAGATCTGCGCGTGACTGTTATAGGACAAGGAACTAGAAAAATGGCGTTGGGAGGAATGTACCCTTAATTTCTAACTGTGCCGTTACCCTTCCCCTGACCTCCGAACCAGCAAAAAGAGCATTCCGCACCTAAACTTGCAACTAGGCAAGTATCAAGGTAATGTTCATTTTTTTTTCTACAGAAGAAAAAACACGTTTGCAGTATCGTTAATCATGACCTGTTAGCTGACAAAAATCCTCATTTTGGTTGGTCCTCAGTTTGGAAACAGTGACCATTGTGTGGTGTCTTTTAAGGTAAATGTGACTTTGACAGGCCCAAGAACTTTTAGAAACGGAAAAAATTCCATCCCTGAGGGTAAAATTGATTTTTTTAAA